>JAUPFN010000032.1:4531308-4698808 GCA_036924255.1 Apodemia mormo
CTAAAGTATTTTCACGACATATTATGGTAATATCGTTTTTTAAATATTGCAAAAAACATTTGAGCACAATTTTTACCAGTATATGTTCTATATTTCGATAGCTTTGACTCAAAAGCACATTTTATATAATAATAGCCAAAACTATAAATTTCATGTTTTTGAACATTGATTGTAAATGATTGGGTAGGGTTCGACGCACACGTTGGAATGGGATTTAAAAAAGCTTCAAAATCTGCGTAGACTACAAAGGGTACTTTTAATTTACGTTCGTAATTATTAAATGTAATAAAATTATTTGGTATACTATCATTAAACCAATTTCTAGTAGTAGGTTTATTGGTCGGCAATTGAATACAAATATGTTTACAGTCATATTTCTGATGGTTAATCAGTTTTTCTTGTGATCTAAAAAATAACAAACACCCATCACATATAAATAATTTATCGTTAGATTTCGATAATTGTTTAGTCACTAGTCTTGAAAGACATTTTATATAGCAGTAATGTTCGCTTGAACCTTGTGTGATATATAATAAATTTAAATGCACTGGTTTCTTACATTATGTAAAATATAACGGCACTACGACCTGGTTAATTTTAGTTTTTCAATCGTATTCTAAACCAAAGACATTAATACTTATGATGTTTATGTTTTTAAATTTTTGTATGTCTTTCAGTTTAACGGGCAATGGAAAATCATCAAAATTCAGTTTATTTTTATGAAACGTATAAGAACTTACTCTATTTGCGTTTTTATGCACTGGATATAACCCAGCTAACACGGACCATAGAAAACACTGGTAATCATTATTTTGAACGTTAATAATTGCCTTTTTAGACTTAACATCTTGAGGCAAATCAATGTATGAAGAACCTCGTAAAGGGTTAAATTTATTCACATTCATATCGACATAGTTAATTTTAACTAAACTCCATCCGCTGTCCTTTTTTTCAAAACTATTTAACTTTGAAGAAATTTCGTTTGTCAACGATTTATATATAATGTTTAGATCATCACCATGACAAAACGTATAATTTTTTGATTGAAAATCAAACGAATTGTATAATTCTCTCGTTTGCTGTATAAAATCAGCATGCAAAAGAAAATTAATTTTAACAATAATGTGTTCCAAGATACACCTGTTTATTAATTGAAAAATAGTATTTTTTGTACTTTCTAGAAATAATTCTGCTGTTTCAAAATTATGGTCTAATCTGTTTGAATTTGATGCTATTCGATATGTCATAATCCTATTAGCGAACGCCGTTTCTATCAGGTAAACGTTAGGCAAATTTGTGTCGTTAATTAATGCATTTTTCTTATGAATATTGCTTTTTAAGTGACTGGCAAAAAAAATTTTTTAACGCATACATTACATAATGAACATTCAATAACAACATTATTTTCTGTACTTACATGGTCAACAGAATTATTTAAACTTGGTAGGTATGCTCTTTTGCTTGTTGATGCCAGTTCATGGTTATCACGCTTTCTCTTTTTCACTCCACCACCAAACTGCGACGACCTAAAACAAAAAAAGTGTGTATTATTAACAATGTTAAAGTTAAGTTAAGATTACAAACGCTGAAAAAATACTGACTCTTTTTTGCTTTGCAATAACTGCAATAGCTTTGCATTTTTAAAACACCATCAATTTCATCAAAATTTTTTAAATTCTGCGAATAATGACCATCACAAGGTGTGAAATATGGAATTACATCACAATCGTTTTTCAAGATTTCAGGTAACTTATCGTTGATGTGGAATGTGGTACAACATTCTAATTAAACGATGAAATTTTTTCAGCAATAAATCTTTACCAATACTTTGTATTTCAAAGCTGGATAGATTATTTAATTCAAAAAACATGGTGTTAACTTTACACTATAAGTCAATCACTTGCTAGAGAAAAATAACAATTGACATTGTCTCGCTCGTAGTCTTCACTCGTCCCAGCAATGGGACGGGGAAATGGTTTCGGGGCTGTTTGCCCCCTGACCATAGTGTCAAACGCTAGCCGTTAAAACGGCTAGGTCGTTAGGTTGGGAGTGGGGTTTTCACCCCTTGTCCTCTGGTTTTCAATCGATGTAAGTAGTTGTGGGAATGTGGAGATGATAGAGGTGATCCCCCCCCCCCCTTTCGCTCACCAGCATGCGAATCGCCCCGCAAGCGGGGGATCAAGCACACAGCGGGCGATTTATTTGTTTGGGGGAGGATGGGTTGGTGGGGATTTAGGATTCGGAAGGTTATGGGCTCCCCCCCCCCCCTCGCTGTCCGCCCACCACCACGTGCAATCCGCCCCGCAGGTTGAGTCCCTGACGGGGGATTAAACACGCAGCGGCGGCTTAAGCAGGGGGGGAGGATGGAGATCAATTTAGGATGTCCCTAGGGAATGGCTTCGCGTCCGGAGGACGCGCATGCCAGGGGGCGATATTGCTGATGTGGTGTAATGAGGAGGAGTCAGCTCGGTGGTACATGTTTGTGGCCAGTTTTCTTATGAAGTCTTCCAAGCTCTCTACGCGCAGATCGCGGTGGATGACAGCGTTTCGTACATACCTAGGGGCGTTTGTTATCCAGCGCAGCGCCTTGTTCTGCTGCGCTTGTAAGGCTCTTCTTGATGAGGGTGCTGTTAGGTTGAACCAGCTGGCCGCTGCATAAGTTAATCTGGATCTTATGTACGTCTTAAACACCCCTAGTTTAATTCTGGTGGGGAGCTTGGAAGACATAATGGGTCGCGTAGCTGCCATTGCCGCGCGGGTCTTGTTTATAGTGTCTTTGACATGGGCACTCATGTTTAGTTGGTAGTCAATTGTTACTCCCAGGTACTTCACCTTTGATGACCACTTGATCTTTTCTCCATTCAGGTGAAGGTCAGGTAGGTTCCTTCTCCTTTTCGGCTTGAGGGCTTGGGTCTTTCCTGCATTAGCCGTGAGGCGCCATTTGGATAGCCAGACGGACAGAAGGTTTAGGCAGGTTTGTAGTTTCTCTGCTGCATGCTTGGCTGTCAGCGATGACGTGACGTATGCTGCGTCGTCTGCATAGAGGGCCAGGGTACAACCGTCTCCCACCGGGATGTCGTTGGTGTACACCGAGTACAGCGTCGGTGAGAGACAGCTGCCCTGAGGTACTCCGGCTCTGATGTCCTTTACTGACGATAGGCAGTCTTCTACTGCGACCTGAAATTTTCGATCATCCAGAAATGAGGCTATCACTTTGATGATTCTGCGCGGGATGTTAGCGGCTGCCATTTTGAACAGCAGACCGTGGTGCCAGACACGGTCGAAAGCTTTTTCCATATCAAGCAGTACTGCCGCCGCCTGTTCCCTCTTGTTAAACGCGGCAACAAGCGAATGCAGTACTCTTGATATTTGGAGAACCGTACTATGTTCAGCCCTGAACCCAAATTGTTCTGGGCGAGGGGAGAAATGAGATCCCAAATGCTTGAGTAGCAGCTTTTCGAAGACCTTAGACATGGTTGCCAAAAGGGTGATGGGTCTGTAACTCCCTGGTAAGACTGAGTTTTTGCCCTGTTTGGGTATCATTATGACACGACCCAGCTTCCAGGTCTTTGGGAATTCACCGGTGCGCAGAATGCCATTATAGAGTCGCGTGAGCGCTGTGACGGTGCGAAAAGGTAGATGGTGAAGGGCATTGTTTGAAATGGCATCCGCGCCCGGGGCTTTCCTTGGTTTGGAGAGGAGAATCTGCCGGCGAACCATGTTGGGAGAAAAGACAATCGGGTCCTCGTTGGCCGCTACCGAAGAAGAAGAAAGGTCACGGATGAACTCTACAACTTGGTGGGTGAGTGTGGGGTCGGAAATCGGGTTCGGGCTGAACTGTACCTCCAAGTGGTTGGCAAAGATTTCGGCACGGTCTGCCGCTCGGTACCGTGGAGTACCATCTTCATGTTGGAGAGGACGGATGGGTGTTGGCTTGTTGGAGAGCTGTCGACATAGGCGATGTAACGATGCCCAGTCATCTCCTGCTTCTTGAAGGCGTGCCTCCCAGCTCTCTTCAGCTGACCTTTTCAGGTCTGCCTTGATCTCTGCTGCGAGTCTATTTAGTTGGGCCTTTAAAGTGGGGCATCGAGTGGTTTGCCACTGGCGGCGGATGTTTCTTTTTCTTTTTATTTTCTCCAGGATGTTGTTTGGTACGTTGTTGGCCAATCTTATTGTGGTTGGAGTTTTGGCAGCAGTTCTCAGGGCTTTCTGGATGGTTGCTGTGAGCTTATCAGCCAGTAGGTTGACTTCTGCAGGCGAGGAGGTCGGCAGGCTAGGGGTGTTCTCCACCATGAATGCCTGGAACTTGGGCCAATCTATCAGTTGGCGAGGAGCCGGAGGGGTTAGTCTGGTTGGGATGTTCTTCATGACTAATAAGACTGGAAGATGGTCCGACCCCATGTCTTCTGGGATTGGCTCTAGAATCACGACCTGTTGGATGTCGTTGTGCACGATTAGGTCTGTCTATCACGTCCGGGGCATGGGAATCAGCAAAGGGGAAGTGTGTTGGTGATTCCGGTCCTTGCACACACAGGTTATTTTGTTGTGTGATCTCAAAAAGTCGTCTGCTTTGGGTTGAAGTTGTAGCAGAATGCCATGCAGTGTGCTTACAATTCCAGTCGCCGGCAGCGATGGTTGGTGTTGGCGAGTTGAAAATGTCCAAGATGTCAGTTGCAGACACTCTTTCAGCGAGTGGTCTATAGATGCTGTATAGCCTCATTGGGTTGCCGGCGACCAGGATTTCAACCCCGAGCGCCTGTATGGCATTTGTGTGTAGACGTGGCAGTGGCTGATGGACAACTCTGCGATGGATCATGATGGCCAGCCCCCTGTAGGCCACATGCCCGGAGTGCTCATCTTGCCGATACGAGATGTAATTTGGTATCTTGAGTTTGTCACTAGGGCCAAGATGAGTTTCGTTGACTAGGACGACATCCACATCCTGTTCTTTTATTAGTTGATGCAGTGGTACGAGCTTACTACTCAGCCCGCAGGCATTCCAGTACATGGTTCTTAGGGTTTTACTATCCACATAACTGGAGCAGGTTGGTCATACCTCTGAGGACGCCCTGTACCGGGTCCGTTCCCTCTCGTAGTGCCCCCAGCACATCTTGGAAGATTTGTATTGCTCTTTCGAGCAGTACAAACCTCCCTTCGTCCGGGGACACAAAGGGCGCTAATCTTTGCTTAGGCTGGTCTTTGCTCGGGGGAGCTGTGGCGACGGCTGCCTCCCTGTTTGCAGGTTTAGAGGTGGAGGCTTCGTTCTCTGTCTCAGTACAGGTTTCCTCCATCTTTGTTTTAGGCCTCCACCTAAGCTTCTTCCTTTTGCCCCTCTTTGTCGAGGATTGGTTTGCAATGCGTGGTTTAGGGTCATTTGCAGGGGGGGCAAGGGTTGTCACCTTGGTGGGTGCTTCTGCGGCTGGTTCCTCTCTTGTAACCTTTGGTGGTTCGGTTACTGGGGCCGTGACTGCAACTGTTCCTGCCAGTCTGTTCCTAGCCTCCCTGCGGAAGACTGGGCAGGCTGTGTTATTTGCGGTGTGGGAACCACCGCAGTTAGCACATGTCGGAGGGTCTTCTCTAGGCCGGGGGCACTCCTTCGCTCTGTGCTCGCCCCCACAGCGCACGCACCTTTGGGGGTGGTGGCAGTTGTGCGATGAGTGCCTGAATAACTGGCACCTGTGGCACTGAGCTGGGCCCTTTTTTCCGCGCCAAGCCTCGATCTTGATGCCGGGCATGTACAGCATCTCCGTGATCGCATATATTCCCGGCAGAGTCTCCGGTTTTCTCTTGAGGATCGCCATGAAGATGCATCCAGGTCTACCCGCTCTTGCCCTTATGGGGCGTACGAACTCTGCCTCATGTCCGTGCTCTGCGAGTTCCTGGATGATCTCTTCGGTATTGGTATCTGCCGGTAAGCCCCTAATGGCCACCTTCACGCTCCTCTCCGAAGGGAGGGAATAGCAGAACCATGAGATCTGTTCTTCCTTCTCCACCTCCGTGAGGTAGCGCTGGGTGATCCGGTACTCCTCTTCTCCTTTTGGCGAGAATCGCACACCGCGCCCGAATGGTCGTGCGTTTGGTGCGTGGCCTAATCGGTTCTTCAGTTCTTTGAAGTGCTTTGTCCAATTGGGGAGATTTTCTACCACCAATGGCGGATATCTGCCTTTATTTTTGGCGGGCTGTCCATTTGCGGGGTTGTTATTGCTGGGCGGCGGCGTGTTATCCTTCCTGGCCGGTGCTGCGGTTATGGTTGCAAAGGATAGGGGGGTAGGTAGGGTTGGTGGTATTGGTAGGGAAGGGGTGACAGTGATTGGCATGCACTGCCGTTTTGCCTCTTCCTCTTCTTCCTCTTCTGATTCTATTGCATCCCGCTTCCTGCGTACGGGGGTGCAGGGTGGCAATAGGATAGGAGCAACTTCCGCTCTTTTAATGGCTTCGACATCTTCAGCTGATGCCGGGATATTTGCGGCACCTGCGGCTTCCAATACCATCCTTTTATCCTCCAAGTGCTTGGCCATAGCGGAGAGTAGGCCTTCGCCTAGGAGTTTTGATTTGGCCAAGCGCTCTATGATAATGTATTCTTGCTCTAATAAGCTTTTCGGCGATCTTTTGGGGGTCGTTTTCGATGGCATTGGGGCACGCATTTCTGCGTCGCGGCGTTCCTCGACCCGTCCTCGGCGGCGGGGAGAATCGCTAAAAGCAGACGACTCGCGTCGCGCGGAGGTGTCGCTGCTAGCGGAAGTGTCGCGGCGCGCCGACGAGTCGCGCTGCGCGAACGAGTCGCGCTGTGCGGACGAAGTACGGAGCGCGGACGAGTCGCGCTGCCCAGAGACGTGGCGCGCGGTAGCGTCGCGGTGAGCGGATGAGTCGCGCGATACCGAATCTCGCGGTCCAGGCGCGGGCCGGTCGCGTGTCGCGCGTCTATCCGATGTTCTGCGGTGAACTCGTGGGTCTTTAGGTAAGGCCCCGGTTAATGCCGCCTTTGGCGATGGTGGTCTAGATTGAACCGCCTTTGGAGTCGGCTGTCCAAATTGTGCCGCTTTTGCAGAAGGCTCATCAATTTGGCCCGCCTTCCGTGGAGTCGGTTCAATCTGAGCCGCCTTTGCTGTGGGCGGTCTGCTTGGTCCCGCTTTGGAGCGGTCAAGCGAAATTGGAGATTCGCGCATTTGTGTGGGCGTGGTTTTGGTTGCCGTCCTCGCTTTTAAGAAGGTGGTCGGCGATACTCGTGGTGAGCGTGGTTTGCGCACGGGCACCTGTTCCCAGGCGGACATATCAGATATGTCCGTCTCAGAGCCTGCTCGCGCACGTGGGGTAGTTGGCTGGCTTGAAGGTACGCTGGGCGTATCTTTTTGGCTGTGTGACGAGCCTGAGTTGGGATTATACTTACCCGACATTTTTTAATATTTTTATTTTTCAGTGTGGGTACACAGAAAAATAATAAGAGCAAGAAATGTTATGTCCGTCTTGCTTTCGCGACCGTATCGGCGACTATGAGGGTAGTCGCTGAAGCAGTCCAGGGCAGTTGGTGGTCCCCTCGAACGGTTGTTTCTCAGCTACTTTGCAATAAAGTAGAAAACACATTAACACTTAATACACGGTCCGTACGATTCTATGCACATGAAAATATACTTAGGCAAAACGAAAGCAATCCAATTGACATTGTAGGGCTTGTCACTTCAATATAAATACATCGAAACGCTATCCCTTCCCCATACTACGGAGTAAAATTATAACATGACAAATAGTGCATACTCACGTTTCAAAATAACTGCTGTGAACGATTTCCTCGCAATTATTTTTTAAACCCACATCTTCAATCAGCTGCAATGTATTATTTTCAAATTCTTCACAGACTTTATATAGTTGCTCATCATAAAGGTTATTGTAGAATGATTGCATCATGATGATCAACGTAGAGCGAAGTTGTGTATGGCAAAATGTTCACAGCACTTATTTATACTTATTTACAATACTTCACTCACACTGTTTAACAATTATTTCACATTTAACTTTTTCTACACTACAATGAGAATTCTGTCTGAGAATTCGAGACGCACTACACGAGACTATTTATTTAATCTAACTGGTAACTTTAAAAGTTTGCTTAAGGCTTTTTGTTATAACATTAAATGTGCTTATTGTCATAGTCAATGTTGATTTTTATGGTCTATATAGTAATTTAACGCAGTGGGAGATTTCTGAAATATGTTTGGTAATATTGGAAATAATGTCTTTTATGCTATCCAAATATTTGTACTCTTGATATTGTGTATAGTATTTGACTCGGACGTCTGCATGTTTCTAATGGAAAATAGATGGTAAATTGCGAATTTTAGCCATATCGTAAATCTCTATTTTCACAAGGTGCGTGGCCTTAGTCGCGTCATTTTCGCCGGACATGATGTAAGATGCACCATCCTTGCCACCTTGAGCAATTAATGAACTTTGTTTTTGGAACTTTTTTTTCTTCGTAGGTGTTTCAAAGAAGCAATCAATATTGTTGGGTCTCTTCGCAGCTAAATGTTTTTTTAGTTTAAACGCCAGTGTTCCCTCTTCATCACTAACTTCATAATTGTAATTAGACTGAGGGTTATAGTAGAATGTGTTTTGTGCTAACTGAAACAATAAAGAACACATGTTTAGCAAAAAGTTTTTCGAACTAGGTACTACACACTACTAAACAAACTACAAATTTGCTAATATAGCTCATTTTTGTAAAGGTAAATCACAAATATAAAATTTGATTCTACATATCTGTATTAAAATCTGTCATCGTGATCGCAGATATGTAATAAAAATATATCTAGCCTTATGTTTTCACATTTTAATGCGTTTAAATAATAAACACACAAGTTACAGAATTTTATTAGAAAGTATCAGAAAGTTATAAGCACATAATATGTTTTGAAATCAATTTTTCAAATACAAATTTTAAGCATGACTAGGTATCAAAACCTTACAGCCTTAGGTTTAATAGCTCTAATAGCAGCACAGAAATTTAAAATCAGAGCTCAAAGGCTATCGCATCATAATTGTTACAGTAAAAACGAACATATACAAAATAAAGAGAAAAAAATACATAGTACTAACCTCCATTACAGGATCTTGAAGTCGTAATTCACACAATCACACTTTATACGCACAAACAAGTCTAAAGAGAAGATTAACCATCAATTGTGGCTTTAATATTCTAAAATTTTTACCCCCAACTTCTCGCTATGGAGACCTGTTGTAACTTGAATAAGCTAGATGAAACATAACTCGCTGCAATGATCATTGTTATATTAGATTAATTGCGTCAAATTGGTCACACAGCAGGAGAATACACAATAAAAAGTTTTTTCATCAAAGATTTATGGTGAATAAATTTCTCAATTACCATGACTGCAGACCACCTGGTTGGTTGAGCGGTGACCTGTTCTAACACGAAACATAACTCGCTGCAATGGTCATTGTTATATATTAGATTTATCGCATTGAATTGGTCGCACAGCAGGACACACATGCCCACCTAGTTGGTCGAGTGGTTAGCGAACCTGAATACGCAATGAGACTGGGTTCAATTCCCAATATAGACAAAACATTTGTGTGACGAGCATAGATGTTTGTATTTCTGGGTTTGGCTGTTTATTAAATATTTTACATATTAGGTGTACATTACAAATATATTTTACATACGTAACTATGATACATTATTACGATAGCACTTTTGTAGCATTTATCTTTGTGACATTCTCGGTGGTCCATAAAAGCGTGAATATATCATATAGTGGATAGTGTTTTAACCGACTTCACAAAAAGGGCGAGGTTATCGATTCGCCAAATCAATCTATAAAAAATACATGCAAAAAAGTTTAGGTTAGGCTAGGTTTGAAACATTTATTTTTGTAAAGTTCTCGATGGTCCATAAAAGCGTGAATATATCATATAGTGAATAGTGTTTTAACCGACTTCACAAAAAGATCGAGGTTTTAGATTCGCCAAATCAATCTTTAAAAATATATGCAAAAAAGTTTAGGTTAGGTTAGGTTTGAAACATTTCCCCCCCATGGTTCCAAGCCTTGTCGTGGCGGGGGGGCTTAGTACCTGGGGTGCAAGCCAGCACCTTGGGGAACTAATTGGACCAAAACGCTCCTCCCTGTCCCTCTGCTCGCAGACGGACAGTGGATATGGAGTAAGCGCGGGCAACGCTGGCACTAACCCTGTCGGCCTGCCCGTGACATCGTAAATCCAGGGGAGGTGTCGTTGTCACGTCTAGCGGCCAATGATCCTGGATCCGAGGGCCTTGCCTTAACCGGCCGGGCCGCGAGGAAGATAACCTCTATGAAAAATTCCCCGAACCTCAAGCGGAGACGCACCGTGAGGAGGTTTGCAGACCGGCATAAAGTCGGGATGTATGGCTGACGGGCTTATCAGTCGCTAGTGTGGACCCGCCCGGGTACCGGCCGACCCCCAGGGCGCGATAACGTAGGCGCCTTTTTAGGCAGTTTTTAGAAAGTTTCTACTCGTGGGAACAAAAATGGAGAATTCAATAAAACAAACACAAGACGTTGAAGTGGAGGGCCGAGATGGCCAAGATGTACAGAAGGAGGGCCAAGAAGGCCGTGATGTAAAGGAGCTGGGCCGAGAAGGCCAGGCAGAGGAGAAGAGCCGAGAAGGCCAGGAAAAAGGCAAAGGTAGGAAGATTGCTGCGCCAGTGCCAATAGTTCGTTTGACGCGACTGAGGACGGCGAGCATTTCTTCAGTGTCGGACTCATCTAGGGCGCCTTCACCTATGGACCTTAGTGCTGTTGGCCGTAAACGTCCTAGGAGCAGGGAGAGTACTGTGCGGCCTGACACCGAGCAGTGCAGTAGCGAGTCGGACGCTCGTTCAGAGACCGGGAAAGTCGCAGCAAAGCGGGCGCTTTATAGAAAGGAAAAGCCCCGCGTGACGGTTGAAGAAGAAGTTGCAGGCATGGTGCACAAGCTAAAAACAAAAGTGCCTGCGGTATCATCAGCCGACCCTGCGACTATGGACGCAGAGGCGCTCGGGCAACGAGTTGAGGAAGGCATTAATGTCATCCTCAAAATAGCAAGCAAGTCGGGCAACCTGAAGGGCACGTTCGTGCGGGCTTTGAAGGACGCCACAGCTGCTATTAGCGAAACGGTGTCTGCCCTGAAAAGCCGAACGGTCACTGACGAAACTGTCTCACTACGGGCAGATAATGAAAAGCTGAGGGTGGAGCTTGCGACTCTTCGTGAAGAGTTTGCAGCGATGCGAGCACAGCTGGTACAGGCTGCGCCTCCATCGGCGGAAGCTAAATCATTGGCAGAAGATGTGTTCCGAAAATCTCTTATGCTGGAACTCGGAGGGATGTTCGATGCTAAATTAGCCGGTATTGAAGATCGCCTGTTACCGGAGAAAAGTTACCGGTTGCCACTCGCATCAGCTGCTCGCTCTGAAGTAGTTACACCCACCGCGGCTGCTGTGACAGAGGGGAAGGGAAAGAGGAAAGCAAAAGGCAAAGGCAAAGGCAAAGTGACAAAAGCCAAGGCCATCCCAGCACCTCCTCAAACTGCGCCCACTAACGCGCCACCGCCCGCAATCGAGCCCCCAGAGGAGGCAGGATGGACCTAAGTGGTCAAAAAAGGCAAACCTAAGGTTCAGCAACCAAGGGAAACCCAAAGGGTGAAGACCTCTCCACCAAAGGCGAATAAGGCTCGCGAACCTGAGCCCAAGCCCAAGGCTCTGAAGACGAAGAAGAGTCCAAAGCTGCGCCTGCCAAGGTCTACAGCGGTGGTTTTAACGCTCCAACCATCGGCTGTGGAAAATGGAGCTACCTATGCAGCCATCCTCAGTCGAGCAAAAGAGCAAATCTCTATTGCCGAACTAGGAATTCCGGCGTTAAAAGTTAGGAAGGCAGCCACCGGTGCTCGCATACTCGAGGTTCCTGGTGCAAAGAGTGGTGACAAGGCTGACGTTCTAGCGCAAAAATTAAAAGAAGCGCTCCCGGCAGATTGCGTGCGAATAGTCAGGCCAGTGAAATGCGCAGATCTGCGTATCACAGGCCTCGACGACTCAGCTACAGTGGCAGAAGTGGTGGCTGCCATAGCTCGTGTCGGAGGTTGTAGTGCAGACGCAATTAAAGCTGGAGAGATCCGTTGCACTCCATCGGGCCAGGGCACGCTATTCGTGCGTTGCCCGGTGGCCGCAGCAAACAAAGTGGCGACCTCAAAACTGCTAGTCGGCTGGGTTTCCGCTCAGGTCAGAGTTCTGTCTGCAAGGCCGATGCGTTGTTACCGCTGCCTTGAGGTGGGGCATACGAAGGTGCAATGCTCTTCAGCTATTGACCGCAGCGGCGAGTGCTTCCGCTGTGGTCAAAATGGCCACAAGTCCGCGGAATGCTCTGCCAGTCCTCGCTGCTCTATCTGCGTGGCAGCGGGCAGGCCGGCTGATCATAAATTCGGGGCTAAGTCCTGCAAAAGCATGACGGCCGCTAAGAAAAGACGAAGGGCGGCCGTCAATCAGGACCACGCCAAGCCTGCTGTGTCTACAGTAGCTGTACCCACCCCATCAACGTCCGGGGTGGAGCTGGAGGAAGCAATGGAAACGAAATAATGGCCCTAGCGGGCCGCAACCATTGCTTCCTTCAGGCGAATCTAAACCACTGCGCCGGGGCACAGGATCTCCTCCTGCAGTCCCTGGCGGAGTGGAACATCGCGTTGGCTGTCGCTGCCGAGCCGTACCTTGTCCCCCTACGGAATAATTGGGTTGGGGACACGTGCGGCTTGGTGGCGATTATAACATCGGTTGTAGCCCCGGCCTCTGTGGTAGTTGGTCGTGGTCCGGGCTTCATCGCTGTTGAGTGGGAGGGAATCGTCGTGGTGGGGGTTTACTTCTCACCCAACCGCTGCCTCGCCGACTTTGAGTCGTTCCTGGGCGAGGTTGAGGTCCAAGTCAGACGGGCCAATCCTCGCCCTGTGATCGTGATGGGGGACTTCAATGCCAAATCTTCGGCATGGGGGTCCCCCGTCACCGACTCGCGGGGCAGCGTGTTGGAAGAGTGGGCAGTGTCGGTCGGCCTCTGTATCCTAAATAGGGGGTCGACCCTCACTTGCGTGAGACAGCGGGGCGGTTCTATAGTGGACATCTCGTTCGCTAGCCCCGCTGTAGCACGCCGTGTCCGGGATTGGAGAGTCCTCGATGGGGTGGAGACGCTTTCGGATCACCGATACATCCGATTCGACGTCTCCGCCTCGTCGACGACACCGGGCACAAGTCCCACGAGAAGTAACTCCCCACCATTCCCCAGGTGGACGTTGGGGCGTCTCGATAGAGACGCTCTGCTGGAGGCCTCCGTCGTCCAGGCCTGGCAACCGCAACCCGCCGGGCCTGTGAGGGTAGACGAGGAGGCGGAATGGTTCCGGCAGGCATTGACGCAGGTGTGCGACGCCTCAATGCCCCGGGCCAAGCCGCCTCCCTCTCGTCGCCAAGTGTACTGGTGGTCTAGCCAAATCGCCACGCTGCGCGTGGAATGCGTGGTGGCCACACGTGACTACACCAGGTGCCGAAGAAGACGGCACCGCGACGAGACGACGGAGCGCGAGCTGTACGAGGTCTTCAGGGAGAAGAAGAAGACCCTACAGCTCGCCATCAGCAGGGCCAAGACCCAGGCACGCGAAGAGCTGCTCGGGGCTTTGGATAACGATCCGTGGGGGCGCCCTTACAAGTCTGTCAGGGGCAAACTACGCCCCTGGGCGCCTCCGCTGACCCAAAGCCTCGACCACCCATTCGTGAAGGACGTCGTGTCCGCCCTCTTTCAACATCGGGCGGAACACGTCCCCCCCGCTATGGCGCCGCAACGACGTGGCGCCGTAGACGAGGAGGAGAGCGGGGTGCCTGAACTTGCTGAGGAGGAGTTCGACGCGGCCGTGGACAAGCTCCGGGCGAAGAACACAGCGCCCGGGCCGGATGGAGTACACGGTCGCGTCGTGGTTTTGGCCCTCAACGTCCTAGGGGACCGGCTCCGGAGGCTCTACAGTGCCTGCCTGGAGTCGGGACGGTTCCCTGGAGTGTGGAAAAGAGGTAGGTTGGTCCTTCTGAAGAAGGAAGGGCGTCCCGCAGAGTCTCCCTCCGCCTATCGCCCCATCGTACTGCTCGACGAGGTGTGTAAGCTGTTCGAGAGAATAATAGCTGCACGCCTCGTCGAGCATATGACTGACGTAGGTCCCGATCTGGCCAACGCCCAGTTTGGGTTTCGGGCCGGCCTTTCGACGATCGACGCGATCAATCGCGTCAAGGCCGACTCGGAGGAGGTTGTCGCCCGCGGCGGCGTGTTGATGGCGGTATCGCTCGATATAGCAAACGCCTTCAACACGATGCCGTGGAGCTGCGTAAGGGAGGCGCTTAAATACCACAGGGTGCCTCCTTACCTCCGTCGCCTGATCGGGGACTACCTCAGTCAAAGGTACGTTCAGTACCAGGGGCGGGAAGGCGGACTGGAGGCATGGGAGATGGTGTGCGGTGTTCCACAGGGGTCGGTGCTAGGCCCTCTCCTGTGGAACATCGGATACGATTGGGTGCTGCGGGGCGCTCTCCCCGCGGGCGTCGGGGTGACGTGCTACGCGGACGACACCCTGGTTACGGCCCGCGGGGTCAACTACCGCGAGTCCGCCCGCCTCGCTACGGCGGGCGTGGCATCGGTCGTCACGCGCATCCGCGCTCTGGGCCTCGAGGTGGCGCTGGAAAAGTCCGAGGCCTTGTGTTTTCACAGGCCGAGGGCTGCGCCCCCTCCGGGGGCCCACATCGTGGCTTGCGGCGTCCAAATCGAGGTCAAGTCCGACATGAGGTATCTCGGACTCATCCTCGACAGCCGCTGGGACTTCCGCGAACATTTCCGTCGCCTGGTCCCCCGTCTTTTGGCTGCGGCCGCCGCTCTTGCGCGGCTGCTGCCAAATCTCGGGGGCCCTGACGTGGCCTGCCGTCGCCTCTACCTTGGGGTGGTGCGCTCGATGGCCCTGTACGGGGCCCCAGTCTGGGCCCCGGCGCTGCGAAGCGTCACCATCGCCCTTTTGCGACAACCGCAAAGGGTGATGGCGATCAGGGCCATCCGAGGATATCGCACCATCTCGACAGAGGCGGCGTGCGTGTTGGCGGGATCGCCGCCGTGGGATCTAGAGGCCGCGGCACTGGCAAGGCTCTACGAGCGGCGCCAGGAGCTGCGGTCCGGCGGCGATCCGCCAACGGTGACGGAAAGGTGGAAGTCCCACGCTCGACGGTTAACCGTCCGGAGGTGGACGGAGCGGCTGGCCGAATCTACGGCCGGTCGCCGAACTGTTGAGGCTGTCCGGCCGGTTCTCCAAACCTGGCTGGACAGGCGGCACGGGCGGCTCACGTTCCGGCTGACACAGGTGCTTTCCGGGCACGGATGCTTCGGAAAGTACCTGTGCCAAATCGCCCGACGTGAGCCGACGACCGATTGCCACCACTGTGCGGGCAGCGAGGACACGGCGTAGCACACCCTCGAGGGTTGCCCCTCTTGGGCAGTGCAGCGGCGTGTCCTACGCGATGCTATCGGGGCTGATCTCTCGCTTCCGACCGTCGTGAAAGCCATGGTCGAGAGCGAGGAATCGTGGACGGCCGTCCTCTCCTTCTGCGAGGACGTGATGTCGCAGAAGGAGACGGCGGAAAGGGAGAGGGAGGCTGCGGCCAACCCCGACCCGATCCGCCGGAGACGCACGGGGGTGCGACGTCGGGCCTACCAGGCCCTGCTTCGTCCCCCGTGATCGAGGCCGGGGCTCTGCCCCAAAAGGCCTCGAGGAGGTGCGCGCGGTGTCGTAAAGCCGCGCGCTTCTTAGCCGTCTGCTGGGGCCACGACGGCCCCAGTCCCGAAGGATGCCGGCAAGGCCGGCAGGTGCTGGCGGGTTGGTGGACGTGTGCGCAGGCGTTCCCACCTTCTCGCCACCACGGCACAGTGGGGTGGACGCAGGGGTTTTAGTGGGTAGTGGTCGGTTCTGTCCGGCGAGTCCCACACTCGGGCCAGTCCACACGGCCCGGCAGTGCGTAAGAGCATTTCCCCTGCGAGAACAAAAAAAAAAAAAAAAAAGGTTTGAAACATTTATCTTTGTGAAGTTCTCGGTGGTCCATCAAAAGCGTGAATATATCATATAGTGGATAGTGTTTTAACCGAATCGTCTTCCAGTAATCGGTGAACATACATAAAAAAATTGCAACGAATCGAGAGCCTCGTCTTTTTTAGAAAAGTCGGTTAAAACACTATTCACGCTTGACGCTTTTGATGAACCACTGGGGCGTCGTTGATAAACCGACAATAAATCTTGCATCGTAGAAGAGGGTCGACCTAACAAAGGAAACAATAGCTCACCCAATCCATTGTGTAATTATATAATTCAATACTACATGAAAATGCTGAAAATATACGTCATATCGACACGGGACCCAGCGCATTCGATTTAAATGGGGGGTAAACCCCAGAAACGAGTCCAAATTTTTTTTTAAATTTTTTTTTTTTTAGAATTCGATCTCTAACAATCCACAAACCTGAGCCACCTCCCGCGTACCCCCACCACCAGTGAGCCAGTTTCCGTGTATCCCTACTACTAATAAGCAAATGTACGTTGAAGAAATTTTAACTTTGAGTATCGATTAAAGTTAATTACTGATTGGTGGTTAATTTCATTATCAGTTGTACTTATGATATTAACACATTTTTTGATTTCTGGTAGCTCATTCACACTGATTTAGCTTGGATTAAAGAATGGCCACTGAGACTCACGTTGAACTAAAAATCAAGGGCCAGACCACCACATTTCTAAATTATTGTTTTTTATTACGTCTACGTCGCGTGAAGCCAAGTCACTTGGATTGAGGTGAGTGGGAACGTGACGCCATTCTGAATACTTTGTCAGTTCTAAAATTGTTGCTACCCGGTTAGCAACAAAGGGCTTTAGTTTATCGTATCTCATACCTAGCCAAGCTAATGCTATAGATGAGTCCGTCCAATATACTTTACAAGTGATCACACATCGCAGGGCGTGCTCCACGGTGTTTGCGAGATGCGCGCCTAACAAACATGCACACAACTCCAATCGTGGGATTGTGATTGGCTTAACTGTGGCTACCTTAGCCTTTGCGTATAAAAGCCTAACTGTTAAAAGCCTGTTAAAAGCCTAAAAGCCTGCTTGTTTGCAGATCTAATATAGACGCAAGCGGCGTATCCCTTCTGCGAGGCATCACAAAAGCAATGTATTTCGATAAGATTAGGTTTTTTACATAAAACATGCCGAGGAATTTGTAATAAAGAAAGATGTTTCATGTTTTCGATAAATGACAGCCATGATTGGCGGATTGCGAAAGGCACGGGGTCATCCCATTCAACCTTTTTAATCCATAATTTTTGTATTAACATTTTAGGTTTAATCGTAAAAATGCTAAGCAATCCGAGGGGATCAAAAACTCTACATGATTCTGATAATATAGAACGCTTAGTAATTTTAGGCTTGGTCTCGTAGTTGGTGGGAAAATGAATTAAATCATTATTAGGGTCCCATCCGACGCCTAGCGTAAGGGAAGATGAACTAATGATAAGATTTTTTTGCACATTATTGTGATCTAACAAAATTGAAGATAAATTTACGCAAATTGAAACACCCGGCAGCAAGCGCCTCTTCAACAGACCTTTTAATGTATAATAGTTCATCTTTGCTGTCGCTGCCAGCTAATAAATCATCAACTACAAAATCATTTTGAATTATCGTGTTTATATATTAATCGTTGCATTCCTCACCAAGCTGCCACAAACAACGGGTACTTAAGAAACTGGAACTGGTTAAACCATAGGTGACAGTATTGAGTCTTAGTGATTTGATGGGTGCTGTGCTATTTTCAGGCCACAATATCATTTGAAGGTTACGATCCTTCTCCTGAATTTGTATCATACGATACATTTTCTCTACGTCGCCCGAAAGTACATAGGTGTATTGACGAAATCTGAGCAATATATTGAACAAAGAATCTTGAATATTCGGACCGGCATTTTGCAAATCGTTTTTAAGAGTAGCCAGATGTTGTTTTGGCACTACCATTAAAAACAACGCGTAATTTAGTTGATTCGCTAGAAGGACGTAATACGGCGTGACGAGGAATGAAATAAGATTGTTCAGGAATTAGTTTACTAGACTTGGATAATTGACCTAATTCTGCATATTGTTGTATAAATTGTGAGTACATTGTTTTAAGATTAGGATCTCGCGCAAATCTTTTTCCAAGAGACAAAAATTGTCCTTTTGCTAAATTAAATGAATTTCCTTAACAATCTGGCTCTGTGAGGAGAGGCAGACGGACATGAAAACGACCATCTTTGCCGCAGTAAGTGTGTTTTGTAAAATGCATCTCACACTCTATTTCCTCAGCGGTTAACTGTTTATTTCGTAACGGAATTTGCTCTAATGCCCAAAAATTTATTAATTCATTGTTTAATGATTCATTTGAATTTTATAGTATTTATACGGTGATGAGGTTTAGAAACAAAGGGTCCGGTCAGTATGCAACCGAGTTTAGATTTAAGTGCGGTTGGTTGATTTGGACCAAGTACTACTTTGTCGAATTCAATCAGGTGCCAGAACAAATCGGCCCCTATGAGCATGTCTACTGGTGCACACTGATTGAACGAAGGGTCAGCTAGCTTATAGTTAGGTAATTTTATAAATGAGCTATCAAATGTTTTATTAGGTAAGTTGTTTGAAATTTGAGGTAGCACGAGACACTGAACGTCAATCTCGAAATTATTTAGCTTTGACCTTTACTTTAGAGTGCAACTTTGCAAAGAATTAGAAAGAGTTTGATTACCTACACCTACAATATCGACTCTGGTTGGCTGAGGAGTCAAGTTTAAATCATTTTTTACTTTAGTTGTAATTAAAGACGTTTGACTCCCGCTATCTAGCAGAGCGCGAATTGTTATACACTTATTTGTGTTAGAGTTATACACTTCAACTAAAGCAGTTGAAAGCAGCACATTAGTGTTAGATAAGACCGACATATTTATTACATCATTGCTATCATGATCCCGCTCAAACTCATTCTCTGCCCGTGCTATGAGTGAGTGTGTTTTGGTAGTACTTACAGCCTGAGAACGCTCTTTGTGTAATAGAGAATTATGTCGCTCTATACAAAAAGAACATGGACCTAACCTGCATTGACGGGGAAAGTGACCTTTGTGCAGACAGTTGAGATATAGCTTCAACCGCAACACCTCGGCGATTCGCTCGTCAAAGGGTTTTTTTTCGAAAGGAGGCGCATTCATACAGACGATGACGACCGTGGCATAGAACACACGTTACAGACGAAGATGGCGCGGGCGAGGCTGAAACTGCATAAGATTTGGTATGAGACCTTTCAGATTTATGAAAAAAACGGAGTGTGTGGTTCGCCTTTATGATTGTAGCTGTGCCTTTCAGGCTTATTTTGGCATATAGATTCTAGTACATCCGAACGACCTTTCAAAAACTGAAAGAAATCATTTTAAGAGGAAGTTTCGCTGAGGCTATTCTTATATTCTTCCCATTTAATGCTAGTGAAGCTGTCGGGCTTTGCTGCCACCAAATGTATGACCAAAAAGTCCCACGATTCAGTTTTTTCAACTAGTGTATTTAATGCATGTAAATTCTTTGAGACATGATCGATTAAAAATCTTAAGCCTTTCGCGGAATCACGCTGTACTGGCGGAATGTTAACTAAAGAATGCAAATGATTGCTGATTAGTTACTTGACATTGTTGTATCTCTCACAGAGGGGGCCCCAAGCTTCCTTATAATTAGCCGAGCTAACCTCCAAATTGCTGATAACGCGGGAAGCTTCTCCTTCCAGGTAAGAAGAGTTTAGATAATAGAATTTATGTATTGGTTCAATTCTGAAAAGGTAAGGTCTGAAAGGCGCAGAAAAGGTATCTCGAAATTCGAGCCATTTGTAGTACGTTCCGTCGAAGTAAGCGATTTTTATAGTAGGCAACTTAAAACTCATAGCGTTGTGAGTTTGGTTACAAGAGTTGCGACACTCTGAATTAGAGTCGCCGCTTTCAGACTTATTTAATTTGAATTTATCTTCATGTTTCTCAAGGAAACACTGAGTTTGTGCAATAAGCGTACAAAAGTCTGACTCAATAGTTTCCCTAATATCCAGTTCGCTATCTAAATTATTTTGGTTTAATGACTCTATTTCTGATTGGACGTCCTCAAACTGTGTGAACAATTCACGTAATCGCTCAAATCTCTGGTTAATCGTATAATAATTAGCACGCATAATAGCTTCGGATTCAATTAATGTACTTATAAAATTTTTATATTTAGTTATACGACCTTTAATGGAACTTCTTTTTGTGTTTAAATCTTTAATGTCCCGATTGACATTTGATTGTGGGATATTTAATTTTAATTCCCCTTCTAAAGGCGACCTAAAGGCTTGTTTACTACTTCTAGACATGTTGATTTTAAAGTACTACAGTAATTGAACCAATTAAAAAGGCAATAGGTAATTAAAATAATAAAAAATGACCGATACGTAATACGATAGGGGCGGGCGTGCTAGGGGCGGGCGTGCTTCGGGCGGGCGGGCGGTCTTTCAGGCAGGCAGGCAGGCAGGCAGGCGGGCAAGCGGGCGGGCGGGCAGGCGGGCAGGCGGGCAGGCGGGCAGGCAGGCAGGCAGACAGACAGACAAAAATTCTAAAAACTATATTTTTGGCTTCGATATCGATTGTAGATCACGCCCAACGTATTATTTAAAAAAAATAATCAATGTACATTTTTGAGTTTTTTTTTGGATTTTATTACATGTATAGATAATTGTAGCTCTGAAAAGGGTTGTTTGTCATATTTCTAGCTCTGATGGGCTTTTGTGGTAATACTCTAAAGCTGGATCACATTATTTTTTGTTCAAGAAGTGGGTCCGGCAAATTTTCAAATTTTCAATGCAAAAGTGTCTTTTTTGTCTCATTTGGCTGTTTTTATTTTACCTTCTTTTTAGTTAAATATATAGTTTTAATAGCTCGTAGATACTTACAACTAGTAATTCTGGTAGATATTTAGTTATAATAACTAAATTGAATGTTATCGGTAGGATCTGCATTGTGATTGATGAATTATTTGTTTGTGCGCTCGGCTAAGTGTACAACTAATGAGTCATCGAAAAATGCTCGTCTCTGATTGGCTGAATAATTTTCAGTCACTGCTTTGTCCACTATTTGAGTACTTAACACTAACTATAAATACAAAACATTCTTTTAGTCCATCTAGTCTCGCTCTTGTCGCTTATTTGTGAACACATTGAAATACTTTTAATTTTATATTTACATTAGAACTATGGCTGGATTTTGTACCAACTTAGATCTTTTTGTGAAATTAAGAAGTGGTGGTGATCTGAAAAATTATATATTTCTTTATGAAAGTATAATTTCTGTCTTGAATACCGAAGTTTCTGGAGAAGACAAAAACCTAATCAAGGAGTTCTGTAGACTTTTTTCTGTAAATCTAAATAAAAGGTGGATAGAGTCAAGTAGAAATCAAACAACTTTTATGAATCGTGTAAGTAATCGCAAGTGGTTGGAGAAAAGCATCAACTGGCCTGTTTGTAACAGTGTTGACCTGAGAAATGAGATGGGCTTTTCAGACGTAGCCTTA
Organism: Apodemia mormo; assembly: GCA_036924255.1. NCBI lineage: Eukaryota > Metazoa > Arthropoda > Insecta > Lepidoptera > Riodinidae > Apodemia > Apodemia mormo. The sequence goes on from JAUPFN010000032.1 coordinate 4,552,981, forward strand.
TCTAAGCCTGTGGATTTGGATTCCGAGGTTCCTACTATTGCAGTATGTACTGCGGAAGCGGGAACATCTACAGAAATGGAGCACAGAAAACCTTTCGAAGAGTTAAGTAATAAGCAAAAAAAAAAAAGTTCTACTTCCATAGTAGAAGAAAATTCAGAGGAAGAGTTACAGAACTGGTACTTAACAAAATTGAAAGTCAACGGCAAAACGAGTTTGGCAAAAGTCATCGAATACCTTTCCAGTAGTCCAGAAGCGCTATCCGAAGTACACGAGCGACTATTCAAAAAGCCAAGCTAAAGTAACGTCTCTGCAGATAAGTGTTTAGCTTTTTATACATCACTTGCGCTCTCGAAATGGAAGTACTTAGCTCTTCTCCAATTTCTGAAAGAAGAAAACTGTGCTGCCTTTTCATCTTATTCGAAGCTTGTAAATGCCAAGAAAAGATGTTACCCACCACAAGAGAGTATGGAGATTACCGAAGAAGGAGCTCAAATTAAATTGCAAGCGCTATTAGACCACACTGTGGAGAGGATTTTACTAGATGTGAATTCTGTTGATAGGTCTCAAAATGAAGAACTCAAGTTCACCTGGAAATGGGGAATTGATGGTTCTACGTCGCAGAGTAACTGTAAACAGAAAATGTCAAACACAGCTACAGATTTCGATGATTCTTCAGTAGTTATGATAAGCATCGTCCTTCTTCGGCTAGTGTCTACTAGTCCATCCTCTGGGAATGAAAATATAGTTTGAGAAAACCCCACACCTTGCTCAACTCTGTACTGTCGACCGGTGAAGTTCACGTTCACTTCGGAGACAGCTGATTCTATAAAGTCTGAAGAGACTGAGATAAAAAAACAAATTGATGAAAGAATATCTACACAGTGTGGAAATATTATTGTATCACATGAATTGCATATGACCATGATTGATGGAAAAGTGGCCAATATTATTGCTGAAGAACCATCATATGCAACGTGTCCTATTTGCTTGGCAAAACCAAGCGAGATTAATAATTTAGGCTCTTTGACTTCTAAACCACTTCGTGAAGAAATTTACAAACAAGGAATTTCTTCACTGCATATGAAGATTCGGTGTATGGAATGTCTTCTCCATATACCTTATAATCTGGATTTTCAACGATGGACTGCTCGAAGCGAAAATAAGGCTTTGAAACAAGCTAAAAAAATGCCACACAACAAGAGTTTCGTGAGCAAACTGGAATGTTGATTGATATAGCCAAACAGGTATGTATTTAGTCTGCGCCCTTTTTATGTTTTTTTGTGTATTATATCTCTATGTATTGTATATTACAGTATTGTTTTCCCATTGTAGGGTTTTGGAACTACAAATGACGGTAATACTGCGAGGCACTTTTTTCAAGATTACAAAAGATCATCCAGAATAACGGGAATTGACGAAAATCTGATTTTTAGATTTTCCGTTATTCTACAAGCCATATCATCAGGCAAAAACACTGATTGTGAAAAATTTAGAAGATACTGTAGAAAAACAGCTGATATAAACGTGCAACGCTATTCGTGGTACTATGTGCCAGTTAGTGTACATAAACTTGTAATGCACGGTGCAGACATCTGTAACCACTTCGGTGTTTTTCCAATCGGTAAGTAAAAAATAAATATATTTTGATGTATTGTTTGACTCGATTGCGTTTTGTATGTACTTATTTGTTTTAGGTATCTTATCTGAAGAAGCTTCGGAAGCTCGTAATAAGGACTTCAGAAACGTCAGGGAGAGGCACACTCGTAAAACGGGTAGTATAGCAACAAACGAAGACATTATCCATAGACTTTTAATAATTATTATTGGCGTTGACGCCAATGCCTCATCCCCCCTTTGGTACGGTAAACTACGGTCCAATGACAGGGAGCGTAGATCTGCGGTAGAAGAGTTCATTGCTGAACTAAATCTTACCATCCATAACACCCCCGACGCACCACCTACATACAGTAGCCCAATGGGTGAATCATCTATTGACGTCACACTTTCAAGTGCGTACGTTCGTTTGAATAACTGGCGCGTAATTCCAGATGCGTCTTGTAGTGACCATCGTTTGATTGTGTTCGAGTATGATTCGTTGTTGCCTGGGAGGTCGGAATCTAGTACTACTGATTATATATATGACGCTAAATTCGCTAACTGGAATCTTTTCCGATACTTATTTGCTGCACATGCCAAAGATTTCACTCGCCATTCTTTAACAGTGTCAGAACAGTCAGAAATGATGTCTGATGCTTTTACATACTGCGCAGATATTGCTATAGGTCGACATTCAAAAATAAAATTTCAAAAATGTGAGTGGTGGAATGATAGTTTAGTCAAAAAACGACGAGACTTCAGGAAAGCTAGGCGCCATTTTAATAAAATTAAGCGCCGTCGTTCAGAAGGTGACGAATACGTTAAAGCTCTTGCTGATTTAAGAAGGATCCGGTCACACTATCGAGCCGCTACTGCGTTAGCAAAGAGAAAATTTCTGCAAAAAATAACGGATAGATTAGAGAAAGAAGGCCCTTGGTCTTCTCTGTATCACGAAATCAAAAATCGTACGAGAAATAACTTTTCTTTTTATAATAACATAAAACTTAACGATACGTATACGCTTAGTTTAGAAGAAACAACAAACGCTCTTTTGGAGACGCTAATTCCAGACGATAATCTAGAGCGGGATAACGAATATCATCGTGAAATTAGATCACAAGTTGACGTGACACCTGTGTCCCCCATATCGAGTTTGGTATCCTTAGATGAATTGTTAAATACCGTTAATAATTTACCATTGAAAAAAGCGCCCGGAGAGGATAAAATCTCAAACTATATGATAAAACAAGAGTGTATAGCAGCCCCAGACTCTATTCTAAAAGTAATAAATCGTTGCATTGCGGAAGGTGTTTTCCCTAAAATATGGCGCCAAGGATATCTCAAAATTATACTAAAATCTGGTGACAAGCCTCCGGATGACCCTAAATCATATCGCCCAATTACACTTCTACCTTCTCTTGGTAAACTGCTAGAAAGATTAGTAGTTCCTCGACTCTTACCGCAAGGGCCCACATTCAATAAACAACAATTTGGATTTACCGCCGGAAAATCCACTGTAGATGCAGTGCTAACCATGAGAAAAACGGTAGAACTATCACGAAATAATTATGTTGTGGGTATCTTTTTGGATATTTCAGGTGCTTTTGATAACGCGTGGTGGCCGATGTTATTATTAAAACTAAAGATAAGGGGATGCTATTCTAATATATATCAACTAATTAAATCGTATTTAGAAAACGGTCACTTGAAATTACAGCTAGGGCATTACGCTGCATCTAAACGCCTTACTCTGGGCTGCCCACAGGGATCAGTACTTTCGCCATATCTATGGAACTTAGGATTTGATGATTTATTTTCACTAGCCTTGCCTGAAGGATGCTCACTTATAGGTTATGTGGACGACGTTGCTTTAATAATACAAGCAAACACACGAGCACAGATAGAGTCACTGGCTTATACTAGTCTTAATTTAATATCCAACTGGGGATTCAGAAATCATTTAAAATTTGCGCGTCATAAAACGTTCTACTTAATACTAAAAGGTTCGCTTCTATCGTCTCCTAGTATAAAATTAAATAATAGCACAGTAAAGAGAAAGGAGTCCGTAACATATTTAGGTTTAGTTTTAGAGAAAAATTATACTTTTATAAATCATATTAACTATATCAGTGAAAAAGCTAAACGGAATTACTTGTCCTTTGCCGGCATATCTACCTCAACGTGGGGTTTAACCTTTAACACTTTAAAGATAATTTATAACGCAACTTATTTAGGTTGTATTACTTATGCATGTTCAGCATGGGCTGATAAAGTTACAAGCGGCGCGACTCGGCGTAAATTACTTCAAAATCAGCGTTTGGCTTTAATATTTCTGTGTAAAGCATATCGCACTGTAAGCTCTGAAGCTTTACCCGTTTTATCAGGTGTATTTCCATTAGATTTAGAAATTCAGCGTCGGTCCTCAATGTACTATAATTCTAAAAACTTTACTAGCCCAGAATTTATTAATCCGCAAGCTCAAACAAAAATACGTCGCCTCTTTAATCCCGTGATGGATGTTACTAATGAATTAATAAATGAATGGCAGTCGCGTTGGTGCTGCTCACCTAAAGGACGGCATTTATATAACTTTTTCCCCTGCGTCCGGGAACGATTAAGTAAAACGTGGATAGAAATAGATCATTGTGTTGCACAGTCCTTACTAGTCATGGTAATTTTAAAGCTAAATTATTCTCGTTCAAATTAGTTCCTTCTCAATTTTGCGAATGTTCCACCATAAACTGTAAATATGAACAAACTGCACATCATATTCTTTGGGAGTGTAATCTCTGGCAAAATGAACGTAGCCAAATGCTTGATAGTATACGATGTATATCCGGGGTAATTCCGACCTTGTAGCAACACGTGGGAATTTCCGTGCCTTCAAGCGATTTTGTCATACGTACTACTGGAAGCAGAATTAAGTAGGCCATTTTCGTAGGTCCTCAAATACCTAAACTACCGTGGTGCAATAGCAATCAGGCTTAACCTGATTGTAAACGTCTCATTTCTGAGCAGTTTTTGCTTTATCTTATGCTGCCTCCTGCTGTAAAGGGAGGGAAACAGGATGTATTTTCCTACTCCTCCTATACTCTTCTGATTAAATTCGATGCGGGTTCCAAGACAGCTTAGCTTTTCCCCCAGGGCACCCTGAGCTCGCAACTCAGAGGTTATCAGGAAGGTTGCTGCTGTTGATTCTGGTTTACAGAAGTTACAGTGGTGGGAACGAGAGGTGGGCCCATTGCCCTAAAAGACTTTTAATAAGCTCTGATCCCCATATATCCTACATAAGGCCTAAACTAACGAAACAGGTTCATAGTGAGTGGTTGCCTGAAGCAATTCAGTTGTTTCAGATTACTGTGCCTCCCTATGACAGTGAGATTGCGGAAGAAGAAGAATGCCTCATAGCAGAGTCCGAAAATTTGCCGGACCCACTTCTGGAACAAGAAATAATATGATTCAGCTTAACATTATTCCCACAGAAGCCCATCAGGGCAAGGAATATGACAAACAGCCCTTTTCAGGACTACAATTACTTCAGTGTTTCTTGATCATAGAAACGATAATAATAATAATAATAATAATTCACGGGACAAATTACACTTACTAATCTAACCCCAAAGTAAGCAAATTATTTGCTTGTGTTATGGATGTTAGTCAACGATACTAATACATAGAAATACATATATAAATACTAGAATATATATAATAAACACCCAAACCCGGAAATACAAACATATATTGCTCATCACACAAATGCTTGTCCCCGTCGGGGATCGAACCCGAGCCTCGTTGATTGCGTAGTCAGGGTTTCTAACCACTCGACTAACGGGGCGGGGATAACTTATAAGTAACTGTAAAATACATACGCTTGATTATGTAGATAATTATCAACGACTTGCCCGTATAAATTTAAAATATTTTACCTATCATTTACAAAATTAGTATAACCTGAAACTTATTACGATATTTATTCAACAAAAGATAACGTGCAGGTAGTTAAAAAAATAACAGCCAATCAGATACAAGCATTTTTCGGTGACTTGTTTGTTATGCGATTAGCCGAGCCCACAAACAAATGAGTCATCAACCACAATACAGGTGCTACCGATAACATGCAATAACTAAATCTCTATCAGAATTACTAGTTGTAAGTAATTACGCGCTATTAAAACTATATATTTAACTAAAAAGAATGTCAAAACAGCCAAATGAGACAAGGTAAAAAACTTGGGCCTTATCATGGATGGTAACTTAACATGGACCCAGCACATAAATGAAATTAGTAAGAAGTTTCATTACTCATTTCATTCGCTTAAAAGACTTCAGAACTTTCTTCCTCATAATACAAAAATACTGCTGTCCCACACCCTCCTCCTCCCGCTTTTGGATTATGCTGATGTCTGCTACTTAGATATCACAGATGAGCAAAATATGAAACTTGAGCGTCTTCAGAATCTATGCATCAGGTTTATTTACGGTTTGCGTAAATTCGACCACGTTTCCCATTTCCGCTCAGAGTTACAATGGCTTCCGATTCGCCTCCGCAGGAATGCCCATATACTAATTTTATTATATAATATAATTAACAAATCTACTCCGCCTTATCTGCGTGAGCGATTTAATTTAGCTCCTCCTAGTAGCCGACCAATTCGTCGATGTATTAATATCAAATATTTTTCAGTTCCATCGTACAATACGTGTTTCTTTGGTAACTCTTTTACAATATTGGCGACTAAACTATGGAATGAGCTACCTTACCATATACAAGAATGTGAGACTGTTGGTTCTTTCAAACAGAAAATTAAACAGTATTATCTTTCTAACATGTAATCCTGGAGGTCTTTTTCTCGTTATGTTTGCTATTTTATTATAAGTTTTGTTTAATTTTTTTTTTATAAGTTTTTAGAAGTTTAAGTTTATTATAAGTTTTATTTAATTTCTTTTTTGCTGGTCTTATTATTATTATTTTTAGAGTAATGGTTTAACTTATTTAACTATGATGTATCGATTTGGGAAATTAGCTCTTTTTGGTTTTCCTGTTTTTTTTTTTTTACTATTCATTTTTTTTTCAATATTATTCTTATTTTTTTTTAAATAATACAATTATTGGTTTAATTTTAATTGCATGAACTTATATGTTGCATGAGTTACGCTTTTAAGCTCTAATGTACGCTTACCTGCTTTTTATAATCTTTCTCCAACACCTGTCTTTGTACAGGTTTTGCTGGAAGAGATCTCTTAAAGAGATAAGCACACCTTTGTAAATACTTTAATTTATATAATACTTGTGTATAGATATGTTTTTTGTACATGAAGAGTTAAATAAATAAATAAATAAATAAAATATACTCTGAATTTATTTTAAATAGCAAAAAAATTCATTCAAAATATATATATTTTACCGAATGATTACTCGCGCTGCCGCAGATGGTCGGCGCTGACCCTTTTTTAACCGACTTCAAAAAAAAAGGAGGAGGTTCTCAATTCGGCCGGTATATTTTTTTTATGTATGTACACCGATTTCTCCGGGGTTTCTGAACCGATTTGCGTGATTCTTTTTTTGTTTGATGCGAAATAGCTTCGAATTGGTCTCATAAAAATTTGATTCAGGTAGGCCTAGTAGTTTTTAATATTATGAGCATTTTTTTATTTATTTTACCTATGCCGATGTCTGAAATCAAATCTTGCAAGTAAATTTGATCCACTTCCCTGTTACCGATTGAGCTGAAATTTTGTATACGTACCTATGTAAATTGGATTACAAAAAAAACGTATTATGAGATAGACCTGATCTGATGTTGGATTCGGAAGGCGACAACAGGAACTCAGTAATCAAATGGTTAAAAATCGTTTAATAACAAGGCTCTATCGACTTTGGGCTCGTTTCATTCGTGTTGACGAGCACTTTGGTACTTGGTGGTAACTGGGATCTTCCAGGGTCCGATGATAAAGCCAGAAGGTGGCCATAGGAGCTCAGTACTAAAATAATACTACACTTTTGAGTTTGGGCTCATTAACCGACTTCAAAAAAAAAAAGGAGGAGGTTCTCAATTTGGCCGGTACATTTTTTTTATGTATGTACACCGATTTCTCCGAGGTTTCTGAACCGATTTCCGTATTTCTTTTTTTGTTTAATGCGGAATAGCTTCGAATTGGTCCCATAAAAATTTGATTCAGGTAGGCCCAGAAGTTTTTATTTTATGAGCATTTTCTATTTATTTTACCTACGCCGATGTCTGAAATCAAATCTTGCAAGTAAATTTCATTCACTTCCCGGTTACCGATTGAGCTGAAATTTTTTATACGTATGTAAATTGGATGACAATAAAAACTTATTATGAGATAGACCTGATCTGATGATGGAATCGGAAGGCGACTCGTTATAAAAGGAACTACTCTTAACACAAAAGTCTTTGTTCTATCGTCCGTCTGTCCGTCAATTCGGTCAGTTCAGGAGATGGACATAACTTCCATGTTTTTCCAGTTCTGAAAAGGAGCTTTTCTTTTTTTTATGGTAGTCGAGCAACGGCAGCTCCTCCGGAAGGGATTCAAAATGTGCTGTGGCTAATGACGTGTCTTGTTTTGGATATAATAATTTCTTAGAGATTGTGTATGGTACATCAACAAATTGACGTACGGTAGTTATTAAATTACGCTCAGTCATTGAACGAAGCTTTTGTGACGTCTGACGCGTTGCCACTTGCCAGTTCTCACGTTGCTGTGCACACTCGGTTGCTGTACGGTGTCGTAGCTCTCTGCTCGGCGGACTCCTTAGCTAAATGCTCCTTAATGAGACCAATTCTATGAGCTTTTGGCTCGGCAGATTCGTTCGCTAGACGCTCATTACTGAGAGCAAGTCTATTAGCTTTCCGCTCAAAAGACTCATTCGCTATACGCTCTTGGATCTTACCGAATTTAGAATTATACCGTACAAAAATTTCTTGACGTTAGCATAATTTCATGTATGCTTTCATGGCCAACAAACTTTTTTCATGATCTTTAATAGCTTCATAAGAACGTGATATTGTGTTCCGAATAGCATTTTTACGGACACGACTACTTTTATCCGTTCCGGTTTCTTGAGATCTATATTTTTTAAGGCGCGCAGCATCTGTTGGTCTACCCATAAATAATTAACAATACAACAATACACTAAAAAGTATTAAATAAAAATAACTACGTTAAAAAAACCGGCTTCAAAAACTAAAGCGTAATAAAAATAACTACGTTAAAAAAACCGACTTCAAAAACTAAAATGTAAAATATAATAAGGATTTAATATTAATTAAATACTACCTATTACTTATAGGTGCTATTTACTAATAGGTTTGAAGTCGCTGCCAAGCCTTAAACAAAAATTAATATTTTAATCACTGAAATGAATACGAGCAAATTAATACAATAAAATGACTACTTTAAAGGTCAAAATGCGTAAATATACCTAATAAAGAGCAACTTAATGTTAAACTAAGATTAATTCAACAGAATTCCTAAACTAAATGGTCATTTGAATTAATGTAGATTTATCAATTAAGCTAAAACGCATCGAAACTTTTAATTTAGAACTTACACCACATAATGGTAGAATATGTTGGTAGCTTAATTTAATTTTAACATTTTGTAACACCCATATTCTTGCAAATAAATATTTTCTTTCTTTCTTTCAAAAATGTATGTATTCAAGACCTCCGCGTCCATCAACGACGTCTGCCCGCGCGTGCGTGCCGAATTGGCTTGCAATTCGAAATGGGACCAATAGCTAATTTTCAGCTTTTAATGACAAGTGATGAAAATGGTTCGAACTACAACGTTTAACTATACTAAAGTTAGTATACTGGATGTCTTGGAGTTCACGCGAAACATTTTTACTTTCGGTTAATATACCACACAGATATTTGTAACAAGCTGCCATACCATCTTGTTATACGAGAGACAAATTTATATTTGATAAATGTTGAACTCCAAATATTGCAATCAGCTACAATTCTATACAGTAGGCCCAGCACATATACTATTATGTACCGTGAGCTTAGTAAAATAAATATCTGTCAACGCTTACAAATAGAAACGTATTTACATTTATTTCATTGTTATGAGATACTGAATACTAAAGAAAACGACTTACCATGTGTAAGGTTTTAAATTCACGCAATCTCTGGAGCAATACACCATGGTTGCTTTGTTTACTCCCATCCAACAACAGTTCAATTTGTACCGACGCACAGTGGGCTCAAACTGAAAATTAGTGGACTTTATTCCCGACAACTTTTATTCTTATAAAATTTCTTCTAAAGTTGATAGTTTGTCTGAAAAAAAATTAATTAGATTAATTAGATTTTTTTGTATGGAGCGAATTACGTTTTATTTTTTCTTCAATTGTACAAATATGTTGGGTGTGTGACGTGAGTATATGATAGCTAGGGTCATTATATATCTATGAATAAAAATAACTACTTTAAAAAACCGACTTCAATAACTAAAATATAAAAAATAATAAAGATTTAATTATATTAAATACTACCTATTATTTATATGTGCTATTTACTAATAGATTTGAAGTCGGGACCAAGCCAATTCGGCACGCACGCGCGGGCAGACGTCGTTGATGGACGCGGACGTCTTGAATATGTAGGAAGTGGGTCAGATATGATAAATAAAATGCGGATGTGGTAATATAACAACTCTTTATATTTTGTTCAACTTGTATCAAATAAATATCATAAAATCACTATTAAAGCTTTCCATCACTAATGTCTAGTTCTGGTTTAACAATTCCAAGTAACTTAATTATTCCCTATTACAAATAAGTCATAATTTAAGCAATAGATAGTCAATTATAAATTGTACTGCGACTAATTTATAGTTGACAATAATAATTAACTTGTTTGCACAAATTAATTATCCGAGAGTCAAGGATAAGCTACTAGCAAGATACAACAAGTGTACCGAGCCACGCCAGTGCCTAGACTGCCTTATCGGCGGGCGCTCAGAGCCTTTTATACAGGTAGCGAAACAAGTTGAGTAGTAGGGATATCGAACGATGCGCTTGCCGGCCCAGGCCGTGCATTTGTTGTTTACACTTTACAATATTCTTGCATGTGACGACGCGGACGCCGTCACGGCCATACTGACATGCACACGTCCTCGTGTGCGCATCTTTATACATCTGAGGACAAGGAACGCCTCGTTCATCCTGACATATCTTTTAGAAAACTAAACATAATCTTATTTTTTTTTTTTTTACAACTCTATAATTAGCGTAATCTTTTAGAGAAATGTTACAATAGTGTGCTGGTCCGGTAACCCCTTCAGCAATAACAACTATTAAACTCTTCTCGTCAGTTTTGAAACCGGAGACTGGATCCTACTAAGCTAGGAGTCCCTCTCTTCAGTTAAAAAACCGGAGACTGGATTGTACTAAGCTCCCTCTCATCAGTTAGAAACCGGAGACTGGAGTGTATTAAGCTCTCTCTCTCATCAGTTAAAAACCGGAGACTGGAGTGTATTAAGCTCCGTCTCATCAGTTAAAAAACCGGAGACTGGAGTGCACTAAGTTCTTTCTCATCAGTTAAAAACCGGAGACTAGAGTGTACTAAGCTCTCTCTCATCAGTTAAAAACCGGAGACTGGATTGCAATAAGCTCTCTCTCATCAGTTAAAAACCGGAGACTGGAGTGTATTAAGCTCCCTCTCATCAGTTAAAAACCGGAGACTGGAGTGTATTAAGCTCCCTCTCATCAGTTAAAAACCGAAGACTGGAGTTTGCTAGGCCGGAAATCCCTTTAGCTAAAGTGCTAGACCGGAAATCCCTGTAGCTAATGCTAGACCGGAAATCCCTTTAGCTGACAGTGCTAGACCGGAAATCCCTGTAGCTAATGCTAGACCGGGTTGCAATCCCTGTAGCCAAAAGGCTAGACCGGAATGAACCCCTTTAGCTGAGTCATTGGACCGGACACTCCCTTCAATGACTCTAATCTTCCTACATTTTTTGTCAATCGTACATTTTTTGTCAATCCTACATTTTTTGTCAATCCTACATTTTTTGTCAATCCTACATTTTTTGTCAATCCTACATTTTTTGTCAATCCTACATTTTTCATCCTACATTTTAGTCACAAGATTGGTGCAAACCTGGTCCGACCATCGCATAGGAGTACGATCACGTGGTCTTTTGTCTTCTACTTTTCCGGTCACTATTAGCTTTTCGAGATTGTCTCCTTGCTTTCTAGAGATGTGGCCGAAGTATTATAGAATTCTTTGAAGGCACGTAGCAGACAGTCTGGTCTTTACTCCAAGTTGTTTTAGTATGAAGGCGTTGGTCCTGTGTGTTGTCCAAGGGATACGTAACATTTTCCTCCAGCACCACATTTCAAACGCATCAATGCGACGTTTGTCTGCAGCTCTTAGTGTCTATGACTCTGTGCCGTACGTAAATATGGAGAACACCAGCGTACAAACCAGCCTCTGCTTTGTTTTGAATGAGATGCTTCTGTCGTTTCAAAGACCCTTCATCTGACTCGTAGGATTTTTGTCGTGTAACTTACTAGCTGGTGTACCTCAAGTAAAATAAATATAGAAAAGAAAAAATTAGACGGGGTTGGTCTGATCATTGTAGCTACTCACTCACTTAAGAGTCATGCCGTCACCTACTTCACAAGCTGCTGTCTTGGCAAGCTATATTATGACTTGAAGATCTCTTCCTTTTAGACTTAGATATGAACCGATTTAAGAGCACCACTGTATTTCGAGGAAGTTACAATTTTTGTGATAGAATCGAACATCGTAACAACTATTGCCGTGATAAACAGAAACTTATCTCAAATAATTTTTGCTTGCAGCGAAAGCAGGTCATCTACCACTATCTCTGGTGGCGTGTCCAGTGGCCGACCACCGGTGGTCTGCTATGTATGTTGTGACCACGGCCCAGCCACATAGCTTCCATTTGTCCGAAGCGCTACAAGAAGAAAGAAGTTGCCACGTCGAGTTCCGGAAACAGAAAACCAGTCAACATCTGTTCCAGAGCGTCACATGGTGTATTAAACTAAGTGAAATTTAATTATTTTTTATATTTGACTCTGGTCCAGAAGGCCATATCTAACAAATATCTTGTGATTCCTTTGTAAGAGAACGGTTTTATGAACAAGAATCCAAGTAGTCGCTTGTCCTAATGTAGTTTCCACTCAACAGATCAAATGGTTAACCACAGGGCAAAATTTAAATTTGGAGGTCATATTTCACGTTTGAGCTGATGAGTCTTAATAAAAAATTTTCGTTAGGTCGCAAAATTTTGGAGCAAGTTAGAATAGGAACTAAGCAACAACAGGTTAATGCTTAGCAATACTTAAACACTTAATCCTGCTCAATTTTAAAATCTGTTAGCAAGGGTGTGGTAAACACTGACCTTGTAGGTAAAAATAGAGATCGCTTGGTAGATATTTTTAAAAAAACAATTGAAAACCAATTGAATTAAAACCGTCGGGCTTAAATTCGTCGAGCTGAAATCGAATTAGTTGACCCTTTGAAGATCATTAATAAGCAATCTTAAAGTTTATTACCAACTAAAACTCAAACTAATATTTTAAAAAAAAGAAAATATAATAATATTTTAAAAAAAAGAAATAATAAATAAATTTATTTCTCTTCACAAAAGAAAACTTAAGACCCAGTCATATAAACATACAGAGATTATTTTTAGTGAGAGACTGGTGCCTAAGTACAATGTACCTAAATTATAGGTCACCAGGCCCGCCCTAACGAAAATCGGTACATATAATATATGAACATTCACAGGTCTATAACTATCATTAAATACAAATCTATACGTATCCTTACCTACAAAAAATAATATAAAATTGAAAAATTGGTGCTATAGACAACATGTGCAAGAATATACAAATAATGTTAAGTAGCCTGAGTTTATATGTGTGTACGCGTGTATGTATACAGTGTACGTGTGTGTGTGTGTGTGTGTGTGTGTGTGTGTGTGAGTGGGTAAATGTGTGTATTTATGTGTGTACTTGTGAGCGTGTGGGTATTATGTGCAGGTATGTGACTATAAGGGTGGAACCATCAATTTTTCTATTTCTTCAACCCGCACACATGCTTTGCAATCCCAGTACATGGATTGCAAAGCACGCAGCAGACGCCCATCTATCCCATAACTGGGTAAAATGTCCTAAAGTTTCTTTCGCACAACTCTATCAAACGCTTTCTCCAAATCCACAAAACCGCAGAAAACCTTCTGGCCGACAGCCAGATGCTTCTCTACGATGTTGCGGAGTGAGAAAACTTGATCCATACATCCTCTTCCAGATCTGAAACCTCCTTGCGCCTCCCACAACATTCCCTCGGACTTCCCTTGCATTCTCCTTTCAATGATCTTACCATACACCTTCGATGCTAAGCTGATCAAATTGATGGCCCTATAGCTATTGCAGTCTATACGTGAGCCCTTGCCTTTATACAAGGGCACGATGACCGCGCGCCGCCAGTCTTCGGGTACTCTACCGGTCCTCCAACATGTATTGCAGAGGACCCAAAAAGAGTCCCAGACGGTAGGACCACCGTATTTGATCATCTCAGCAGTCACCTTATCTATTCCCGCAGCCTTTCCGTTTTTCATACTTCTTATCGCCCATACGATCTCTTGCATAGTAATGTCCTGGCACGCTTCCACCCTCTCTGAGTCACTTACTGAGTCTGAGACGGAGGCAGCGTCCCGAACAGCATCATACATATCTCCAAAATATTCACTCCATCGTTTTAACACGCTTTCTGTGCTTGTAAGAATGTCACCATCCTTAGATTTAATCCTATTCATTCTGGAGGCTGCCGAACAACTCCTAGACTTCTTCACCTCCCTCCAAAAAAGTTTGGTGTTTGCCTCGAAGTTGCTCGCCAGTCTCTCTTCCACTTTCAAACATTCTCTTTCACGCTTTTCTTTCACTAAGGTTTTGGTGGCATTCTTACAACAACGATACAATTCTTTCTTCTTGTCTTTCATACCATCATTCGCTTGCAAACATGATACATAGTCTAGCCATGCTTTCTTCTTTCTCTCAATCGCAGCTTTCACTTCATCATCCCACCATGCATCTCCTTCCATTGACTTGCACAGTTTTGCACTACCACATACTTCTTTCGCGGCTACTATCATACTATCTTTCAAAACTTTCCAACATTCGTCTACATCCAAGTCCGGTAGGTTCACTTTTGCCAACCTATCTCGAACCTGAATCTCATACATACTCCTTATACTCGGGTCTTGCAACTGTTCGCTCTTTATCCTTTCAAGCTCTCCAAATGGAACACGCTGTCGCCAATGTCGCCACTTCTTAAACAGACCCCTATATCGGCTTATTACCAAATAGTGGTCCGTTTCCAGATTGGGACCTCTGTAGGCTCGCGTATCCATTAAACAACTGCGGAGTCTACTATCAATCAAAATCAGATCTATCACACTCTTTTGGTCATTCCTTCTCCATGTATACAAATGTATGTCCTTATGAGGGAATATTGTGTTAGCCACAAGAAGATTCCTTTCCATGCATAAATCCACAATGTGCTTACCGGCGTCGTTCACTCTACTGTCACCATACGGACCAAGTACGGCATCGAAACCAGGTCGCTTAGTCCCGACCCATCCATTCAAATCACCACACAAAATGACTCTTTCATTGTCATCAACCATATCCAGAACATCCCTTACAGAATCCCAAAACTTTTCCAGGTCACTGGGCGACGAAGAGCTTACCGGTGCATATAATGCGACCAAAAAGACTCTCGTGATTCCCAGTTTGATCCGGACCCAGAGAAGTCTGGAGCCAGCCATCCCATAATCTTTCAGACCAGAGACTAAGCGTGACGATAGAAGAATACCTACTCCGGCGCCAGCATGATCGCTCTGTGGCACACCAGACCATAGAGCCATCATGCCACCGGGGAGATCAGTGGTTTCACTACCTTTACGTTTAGTCTCTGTTACACACAAAACATCCAGGCATCTCTCATTCATTACATCTATCAATTCATGCATCTTATCTTCCAACCCACCTCTTACATTCCACGTGCCTATTTGGCACTCTGCTCCCCTCGACTCGCCTATTCAGGCCTGGCGTGATGGGTGGCGGCTCCCATCGCCGCATCCGCCGCTTTTCGTACCGACGGGGGCGGATCGGTACGCGTCGCCTCCAGGGGACGCCCTAATCCGCACTGCGGTACTTATTCGGGCCAGAATTGCAGTCCAGTCCAGTCCCAACCGATACAATCGACGTTAAAAGCCTAATCTTAAGTCTTAAGGATAACTGCGCTTTGGACACGACAATATACCTGGATGGCTTATTAAGCGCCATAATATACTGGCTTCACAATACAGGTAAATTTCCAGACATTTTAAAATCTCTTTAATAAAACCGGTACATAAGGGAGGTGATAGTAACACGATCGATAATTTTAGACCAATTTCTATACTGCCAGCATTATCAAAAATACTGGAAAAATTGATGAATAAGCGATTGGTGTCATTCTTGAAGTCTAATAATATACTTTCTCCCCAACAATTCTGTTTTCGCGCTGGTAAATCAACTAATGATGTGGTATTAGAATTAACTGATCATATAATTAGAGCACTGGACGATAAGAAAAAAACACTCGCTATCTTTTTAGATCTTACCAAGGCCTTTGATACAGTTTCTATACCTCTTATGCTGAATAAATTAGATAGGAGTGGAGTAAGAGGCATAACTCTTTCACTTTTTAAGGATTATCTCACAAATCGCTGTCAGCAAGTTAAAATAGGTGATTGGGTGAGTGATAAGCAAGCAATAACTTATGGAATTCCTCAAGGCAGTATAATCGGTCCTACCTTATTTCTGTTATGTATTAATGATATATGCAGGCTTACACTCACACGTGGACAAATATTTGTATTCGCCGACGATACGGCACTCTTGTTTACTGCTGATGGTTGGGACTCTTTATTTAACTATGCTCAGCAAGGATTAAATGTAATCTATTAGTGGCTGAACTAACTTGCTGACATTAAATGCAAATAAAACTAAATATATCGTTTTTACCAACAAAAATAAAGCAAATTTACCACAATTATAATTTACAAATTAGTAGCACATATTAATCCACAATCTTGTAATCTCACATGTTCTTGTCCTACAATAGAAAGAGTCGACAAAATAAAATACCTAGGAGTTATTATTGACGATACCCTTACATTTAAATCCCACCTACATAATATTACTAACAGGATAAGAAATTTGACATATATTTTTAAATTATTAAGATATATAGGAGATCGAGCTATCCTTAAAACTATATACTATGCGCTATGTCACACTATAATAAGCTATTGCATCATATCTTGGGGTGGTGCTGCTAAAACCAATCTTGTTGAACTCGAGAGAGCCCAAAGGGGAATTCTAAAAGTCGCTGCTTTTCTTCCTTATCGATTTCCTACAACTGATTTGTACAATATATGGGATGTTCTCACTGTCAGGCAAACTTTCGTCCTCCAAGTCATACTTAAGAAATATCTAGAGTTACCATACGCACCGAACTTAAATGCAGATAAAAGAAGAAAAGGTACCATATGTAACATAGAGGCCTTCTCATCTAAACTGGCACATAAGCATTATCGCTTCTTAGATAGCTTTTTATATAATAAAATTAACTCTCTTCTTGTTATTTATTCCCTGACATCAGGCAAATGCAAATCCGCAGTTAAGAAATGGAAAATATCTCTAGATTACGAAGAAATAGAAAAATTGATGGTTCCACCCTTATAGTCACATACCTGCACATAATACCCACACGCTCACAAGTACACACATAAATACACACATTTACCCACTCACACACACACACACACACACACACACACACACACACACACACACGTACACTGTATACATACACGCGTACACACATATAAACTCAGGCTACTTAACATTATTTGTATATTCTTGCACATGTTGTCTATAGCACCAATTTTTCAATTTTATATTATTTTTTGTAGGTAAGGATACGTATAGATTTGTATTTAATGATAGTTATAGACCTGTGAATGTTCATATATTATATGTACCGATTTTCGTTAGGGCGGGCCTGGTGACCTATAATTTAGGTACATTGTACTTAGGCACCAGTCTCTCACTAAAAATAATCTCTGTATGTTTATATGACTGGGTCTTAAGTTTTCTTTTGTGAAGAGAAATAAATTTATTTATTATTATTATTATTAGAAAGTGAAATAAAATATTAAACATATTCTCTCTTCTAGCTGGTGGCACAGTATTGCCCTGTTTTTGCGTTGCCTCTTTCACGCAATCAATTTTTGCGAATTATAAGCATAAGTAGTAACTTCGCCCGCGTGAAATTAAATCACGCTTGTGTTATATATAACAGACGGCTTCAATGCATATAATTGGTGTGACACGTGAATTATTTCATAATGAGTGATATAGCCAGTGATGCGTGAAATGTGCCATGCCTAATCTGTATTGACAATATTGGTAATGCACTACTAGTAGTCTTTCTTGTCAATTCTCTTATACTGAAAGATCAATTGTTCTCGACCTAGCTGATGAAATGGAACAATCCGGTATAATTTACCTCCTAATATTTATCGTCAACTCTATTAAATAAAATAAAAGGATTATAGACTGTGCGTTGATTATTGTGTACTAGCTATTTGCTCGAGATTTTGTTTACGTAGCCCAAGAGTATTATTTCTTTTTAAGAAGGTAGCTTATAGCGATCTAAGAGCCTTTAGGTTCTAAACGACAACTTCCCAAAACGTTCACTCTCCCAAAACGCCCACTACCCAAAATGGTAATTCCCTTAATGTCTATTTACCATTTCGTTCACTTCCTAAAACGACCAGTTCCCAAATAGTTAGTTTCTCAAAACGGCTGTTCCCAAAACGTCCAGTTCACAAAATTTAATACTACCCGTTTTTGTTTCGACCCCCCTTTAAAGAAAGACCATTTGTCGTTCTGCTAGACAGGGCGTAAAAGGCGACGAATCGGCTATACGTCTCGCCCGGGTTTTGGTACCATCGCCTCACTTATTCCTGCCTCAATAACTTCAATGCACTGTCGTATTCTGGTTTAGGGGGTAAAGTAGCCGGTAAATTTTTAGAATCAAAGAATTTATTGTGCCTGTCATAACACATTTAATTAATTTTTCCCTATCCAGTGAATTTCCCACTCTCTGGCGTAAAGCACTCATTCTGCCGCTTCCCAAAATCTCAAATCCTAGTGCTACTAACCACTTCAGACCCATATCTATACTTCCTTTTCTCTCAAAAATTCTCGAGGCAGTTGCTCATAAACAGATAACTAAGTACCTGAATGAGATAAATTATCTGAGTCCCTGTCAATCGGGCTTCCGTATGGGGCATAGCACGACTACTGCTCTCCTGAAAGTTACTGAAGATATAAGGTCCGCTATGGAGGAGTCATGGTTGTCAGTCCTAGTTTTAATCGATTTTTCTAATGCTTTCAATACAGTCAACCATGACATTTTAATAGCGGTCCTTGCACACCTTGGCCTATCCCCGTCTGCCTTAAATTGGTTTTCATCCTACGTTAGAGGCCGTCAGCAAGCAGTTCGTGTTAATGATAATTTATCTGACTGGTGTGACGTATTGACAGGCGTTCCTCAGGGTGGGATCCTATCTCCCCTCCTTTTTTCCGTAGTCATAAACCTAATTACTAACCGTTTAAGCTGTTCTCACCATTTGTATGCAGATGATTTGCAAATTTATGCCCAATTAAGCTTAGGAGGCATCAACGAAGCTGTAAGTCGTATCAATCAGGATTTACACAACGTTCTTGACTGGACGGAAAAGTTTGGTATAACAGTCAATCCTAATAAATGTCAAGCTATCATTATTGGCAGCTCGCGTCGGGTTCAAAGTTTGGATTGGAGCTCTATTTCAGCGGTAGTTTTTGATAACATTACTATCCCCTTTCTCCCTTACGTCAAAGATCTAGGACTCATAATAGACCAAACTCTATCTTGGTTACCACATACTACTGAACTTTGTCGTAAGGTTAATATGGCTTTACGATCCCTTTATCGGTACAAAAATTTTTTGCCACTCCAATCAAAACTCCTACTTGTGCAGACTCTAGTTATACCAATACTTGATTATGCTGACGTGTGTTTCGTAGATTTAAGTCAAGCCCTTTTAGACAGACTAGAACGCATGCTCAACAATTGTATACGGTTCATCTTTGGTCTGCGTAAGTTTGATCACGTCTCATTATATCGCTCTAAACTGAAATGGCTTCCGATCCGCCAACGAAGACAGTTGAGATTGCTTTGTACATTATTCACAATTCTTTATAATCCTAATGCACCTCAATATCTTAAGTCAAAATTCATATTTCAGCATGCCACACATTCACGTCAACTTCGTTCAGAAAATATCCCGACTCTTCAAGTACCTTTTTGTCGTACTGATTTCTTATCCCAATCTTTCTCTTCTGAAGCTGTGAGGCTTTGGAATACTCTTCCCATTGATATTAGGAATAGTCCCTCCAAATTGTCTTTTAAACGTTCTCTCTGTAAGCATTTGGCAGAATAATGGTGTTACGCGCTATGGTAGTATAATATGTATGTATATATGTATTTATATAACTATATATAAATATGTACTTGTATATATATATATATATATATATAGGTATTTATGTAGGTATATGTATAATGTATTATATATGTAATATATTACTTGTATCTAAGTATATTGTAATATCGTATTATCTTATTGTTTTCTTTAATTTTAATTTATCTTAATAATAATCAAGATGGTATGTCAGTAGTAAACGATTGTAATAAGTTTCTCTGTGCACCCCATCGTAAACACTGTTTATATTTGTTTAAGGTTGACTGGTAGAGAATGTCATGTAGCATTAAGTCCACCTCTGTACATGTTGTGCATAAATTTTAAATAAATAAATAATAAATAAATAAATAAACTTATTCATGTGGCCCTCCCGCTACACAAATAGCAACGCACCGATGGTTTCTCTTTCCATCATGAGAGCCATGTAGGTACTTGTTTGATATTATACAAAAAATTGCTCTATATTTTCTTGAAAAATAAAAAATGATCTTATAGTTCGGTTTATAAGCAAAACTACAATGGGTAAATAAAAAACGTAATAAAGATTTAAAAGGTGTATTAATGCTTGTTTTAAATTTTAATACGAATCTGTGGTAGGTATTCGCATAGGAAAGCACGCATAATGTACGAGGAAATAAAAACACAATATTAATATTTAATAATTCAACATTGTTAGTACACTAAATATATTAATCACTTCTAAAAATTTCACAAAACAACATAAATAACTTTTTCTTAAGATGGTAATAAAAAAATACAATGCCAAGAAATTAAATGAAAAAGAAAACAAATACTTCAAAATACATCAAAACTAATTCTTAAACTAAGTCATGGCAACAAAGTAACAAAATCTTAAAAAATATTTTTAGTGTAGCTTCTCTACGCGTAATGTTGGGATGCTAACTGTTTTCTCGTGTACCCCATAGTGTAGGGTATCGTTGGATAGATTTTTCAAAAATATTACAAGTAGATCTGTAAAAACAATTTTTCAACAATAAAGTGCCCCCCTCCTCTGCCAGCTAAGCTGTTAGTTTTAGGGATAGGAGAAAATTCACGGTAGTATTTAATGTAAAGAAGTTATATTAAAACTGTCAGGGATATACGGTTTAACAAGTTTTTGAGTAACAGTTGACCAACTTATATAATAAACTTTTTTTATTGAATTTGCAGGCATACGAGCGAGTGGGCTACCTGATGAAAAGCGGTCACCACTGCCCATGGACATTTACAACATAAAGGGTTAGTTGCCAATGCGATGCCGGCTTTTAAGGAATTTGTTGATCCTCCTCTTAAAAATCCCAAAATAAATAAAATAACAAGCTTTTCTTAGTCCGCATTTTTGTAATGGCAACTTCGGAACCCTATATTGGACGTGCTTCGACACACATTTTACCAACTTTTAGTTTTAGGTGTAATAGGCGATTCTAAACCGTGATTCTTAATATTTTTGGCTAGAACCTTTATTAGCTGTTTTCTGGAATGTATTATTAATTATTATATAAACCACCCCGTTGGTCGAGTGGTTAGCGACCCTGACTACGCAATTGAAGGAGCTCGGGTTCGGGTTAATCGGAGTTATTTCTTTTTTGTGTAATTTTTTCAGTAACGTGTTGTATTTTTCGTCAAATAGAATGTCCACATTCCGTCTAGTCTTATTAACTATCTTGAAAAGGCAGCGTGTTAGTCTGATGTCCTGATATTTAATCTCTTTTTTAATTTTATACAAAAATAAATAAAAATTAGGGCTTTGTGGTATTCGGGCTCGAAGACGCCGGTGCCATCCTTTTATTTGATTTGTTGTTCTATGATTATCTTTATATACACTTATGGGAAGACATGGCCATCCACTGTTTTTCAAAATGAGTTTTAAATTCCTTCATACCTGTTGTCATTTGCACATTTACTAATATGTCTTTCCATGCCTTCTGTAAATATTCTGGAGGAAGCATGGGCAACAAAGTAATAAGTCTACCAAAATTTTTTTCTGATTTCGTTTTATTTATTTTCACTTTTTTTAATATGCGCCAGACAACTATTATAATGATACGACAATGCGAATGATACGATATAACGATTGTAATGATAGAAGCAACCAGTGATTTTAGCCTCTGGGTATACATTCTGGACAGCATTAAATTGAGCTAGCTCATAGTCACACTTAAAGTGAAGTATTTTTACCCCTATTTTGCTTTTTAATAAATTAAAGAAACGGATGTAAGTAGTTTCACTTTTATTGGGCAACAATCCATAGATCACCGGTACAATATTGCTACAACTTTTTTTGGAATTATCAACTTCAAGATGTATGCTGTAAATTTGATAAAATGGAGGCGGACAACACCGAAAAATGCCGTTACCGTAGTACGATCCAACTTTGTCATTTTTATTGAATCTTCTCGCAATTTGAGAAGCAAATATCAAAATTTTATCGTGAACTCCATCTTCTCAAATAAGAAGGTCATTCACAACAACTTCTAAACTTTTAAAAACTAATTTCTTTACATCAAAAAACTTTTTACGTTCACGATACAAGGCACTTTTAGTTGAAGAAAAAGACGGTATCCAATTTAAGTATTCCTCATCTTCTGCAGTTCCAATGTTTTCCTGTATGCTATGTATATATGTACACTTTTTCCTGTATATATGTACATTTTTCTCAAAAATTTTCTGAACTGGTTCTAAATTCTCGCACGCGTCTTTCTTACATTTGTTAATTAACTTACGTACCTCATTTCGATGACTGTTTGATGCGCAGGTGTGCTTCATCTTCCTCTAATTATTAGTACGGCCACTATTCAACGTTATAGTTGCAGAATACGATGCACGATTTTCGCATCTCCATAACGACGTCTCAGTTTTGTTACATTTTGCCAAATAATAGCAAAAGCCATCTAACAACACACAATCGTTACCTTTTTGGGTTTTAATTATTGTTAAGTCCATTTTTATAAGCAAGTTGTTTATTTAAACGCACCTTACAATGTACAAAAGAACGTTTAATGCTATTTTTGTACCATATAACATAACATCGTAATTTTTTGCATCTACCCACTGCATACAAATGTTAATAATGTTGACTTTCATACGAATATCTTGAACTTAAAATAGGTTTCTGGGTAAACAGTAATATCTAATTAAGATTCTAGAAATAAGTTTATTAAAAATTGAAAAATTTATAAAACAAATAATAATAATTACGTGCAATGAATGATAGGGAAGCCATTATCACCTACATAACTATTTGTACCTAATTATTACAGTTTATCATAAAATAATAAATTATTGTTATTGCGTTTTGATTACTTTTAATACACAATAATAATAATTTAAAAAATTAAACCGACTTAAAATATCAACTATACTTGTTTCTAAAAACCACTGAACTTATTTAGTTGAAACTTGAACTGTACCCTAAGTTGAAAAATACCTGATTTAGTAAAAAAAGGATCTCGATATAGCTTTTAGCTTTTAATTTCCGAGAAATTCGTGGACAAACATACAAATATATGTACACTTACGAAATATAATAAACGTGCTTGCACGCCAAAATAGATGCTCAAATATTATCTTACTAGCTAACCCGTGCAGCTTCACCCGCGAGTAGATAAACATATCGTCGAAATACCTTTTAATACAAATTTCATCCCTTATTGCAGCCTTTCAGGGGTTGATTTTCGAAAAACAAATGAACCTACGTTTGATCCCGGATCTTCAACTATTTCCATACTAAATTGCATGAAAATCGGTCCAACGGTTTAGCCGTGAAAGCGTAACAGACAGATAAACAGACAGACGGATAGACTTGCACATTTATAATATTTGTATGGATTCCAACAATATAACGCACATACATGTCAAACTTATAGCCTCCAATTTTTCGTAGGTTGAAAATGTTTATAGATATTCACGCACAGAAATTTGTGTGCGTGAATATCTATATACATATATCCACTTATATGAAAAGTGGACGTTTTGAGAGTTAACGTTATGGTAAGTGGACTTTTTGGGAATTATAGATTTGTGGTCGTTTTGGGAAAGTGAACAAAATTAGAAATAGACATTTAGGGAATTATCATTTTGGGAAGTGCGCATTTTGGGAGAGTGAACGTTTTGGGAAGTTGTTATTTAGAACCTAAAGGTCTAAAAGCACCTTTGTGTTATTGCTTTTCGAATGAAACCGGTCTGGAGCATATCGGTTAGATGGTGTGGGTCTATAATGAATACAGGCTTATTTTTTTTTGTCTTATATAATACTAGCGACCTGCCCGCGGTTTCAGACGTGTAGCTTTTGTTCCCGTGGGAATATCGGAGAGGTTTACATAATAAAACCTTCCTAGAGAATTAAAATGTTGGTTTTAGATTTAAATAAAAAGAAACATTCGCGTCAAGAAATCGACTGATTATATGTTTTTTAAGATTAATTAATTAAATCGTTCGTATGCCAACCGATTCTCAAAATGTATGTCGATTTTGCAGGTTAGCTGTTAGGGGGTCTGTTCTTATAGTTTTGTCGTTTTGTCTTTTTCGTTTCTTGATTAGTCCATTAACCCTCTTTCCCAGAAAAAAACGGTAAGCAGATAATATATTGTTTTAATATACCAAAAGGGAAATGTATTGTGGTTAATTTTAACACATTTTAATCCACGAAATGTAACAGAATTGCTGAAAAATGCATTTAAGTTGAGCATTGAAAGAATCCTTCAAAGGAAAAATTGAAACCTATATAAAGTATGGATGGGTTGATTATATGCAGTATCACTTTTTATTTTTTATTTCTGAGTTCGGTAGGAATAAGCTGACTCTAATTCCTTGGCCCAGATCTTGAATAGTGTACCGGTCATACTCACAATGTAGGGAGACTGTTGTACTTAAAATACAGGCTAGGCCTACTTTACGTATTAACAATGCATAGTTGTAATAAGCACAAATATTATAGAATAAGCCATATTATTATATATTATAAGATTAAAAATTAAAGTTGTTATGTAGTAAAGTAACTTTTTTCTAAGAAATTTACGTTTCGTCTTAGTGGTCAAACTTTACGACATTCTTATTATAATAGTCCTTATTAGATAATGTTCAAACCCTACCCACAAGCATTGATTCTGTACCAATTTTGTGTATTCGTGTTATGAAATAAAAAGTTTAATAATCATTGTATGATATTTCGGGTCGTTGTTTACGGTAATAATACATATCGGTGCAAATAGTTATTAATAGTTGCATTAGTTATAAAAATAGCTAAAATTACGTAATTACTATTATTTTTAACATTCAATTTGATTTAAGTTGTAAAATAACGAGTTACTTTTTGTTTTGCAAAACTTTGTAAACAACAGCTGCGTGATTGCACGTGCGCGCCTGTTGTTGTCACAATATAAAAGGGCGACGGAACGAATTATGTTCATTATTACTCAAGCTTTTGTACTGTTCAGATCTCTGAGTATTACTAAAATAAATCAGTAAAATCTATTTTGAGTCTCACTATTACAATGGACAAGCAACCCCAAATGGATAATCAAGTTGAGGAAGAACGTGACTATTTTCGTCGAAGAGTGTGACTAGTCACTATTTTTAAAAACAACACTGCTCAGGATTCTTCGTCATACGAAATAAAACTTCCCCTGCGAAATCTGGCTGTAGTACATATAGTTTTGAAATACTCTTTTTACAGATGTTTAAATTTTATGTGATAGGAATTTCATTTAAAATAGTTCTTTAAGGACTACATTTGGGAACAAGAACTGATTCTTAGAATAGCGCATTGAAAATTAAATGCCAGAATATGATTTGTCTCATGTCATGCCAATATGTCAATCATCTAAAGTGGGTTAGTTATACAGTAAGAGTAATTAAATCGGAAACTGTTACTGTTAAAAAAAATTGAAATTTATTGTATACAATTATATATCAAATACATTAATAATTTAGGTTATTTTATGATGAAAAAGGATATTACTCTCCTTTTGTAATAATTAATGCAATTGCAAAAAGTTTTGAATGGTTCAACACATATGGTAGTTTTTATTCTTTTCTTAGATAGAGGCAACTCGTTTACTACTCGTTACTTAGTAAGAATATTTAAATAATTCAAACATATTCTTAATAAAAATACACATAGGATAAATAAGACGGATCAAAAGGTACAATGGAACTCTTTTCTCTGAGTTGAATAAGTTTGATGTCTAATGAGAATGTTTCATTTATTCAATGGAGTATTCATTATGTTATAGAGCGTTCATTATTTGGAACAAGACTAATAATTAACTCTTTTTGATCCAATCTAATACGGATAGTTGTAACAAATTAATTATAATGAAATTTTCGTGAATAAAATATAATACAAACTTGATATTTCTTTAATGTGTGTATAGTGTACTTCTTGCAGACTATTTTAACATTACAAATGAAAAATCTTTTGAATTCTCTTTTGTGGATGTTAAGGATATACTTAAAGCTTTTAAAATTGGAAATTAAAAAAACTTCCGACATATAGGGACACTCCCTAAAAATCATTGCTTCAGTAATAAATGTAATCGCACCACACCTAGCTGAAATATTTAATAGTTGTATAACATATGGTGTTTTTCCTGATTTGATGAAACTCAGTAAAGTTATTCCCATTTTTAAATCTGGTTGTAAATCTGAAACAACCAACTATCGACCTATTTCGGTTTTGCCTAACCTGAGTAAAATATTTAAAAAAATCATTCTCGATCAAATGTTAAACATTTTAAGAAATTTAAATTATTTCATGACAAACATTTTGGTTTTACAAAAGGACGCTCAACTACAGATGCTGATTTAAAATTATTAAAGAACATTTATGAAGCCTGGGAAGAGTCACGGGATGCGATTGGGATGTTCTGTGATTTATCTAAGGCTTTTGACTGTGTCGATCATAGCATATTAATCATGAAATTACACCATTACGGAATTAAAAATAAGGCCCTCGACCTTTTGATTTCTTATTTAAATGGAAGAATTCAGAAGGTTGAAGTTAACGGAATAAGATCCTCAGGCGCTGCTGTCACAATGGGTGTCCCACAAGGGTCCATACTTGGTCCATTTCTGTTTCTTATATATATAAATGACTTACCTTACTATGTGGGTGATAAACATGGAATTGTATTGTTTGCGGATGACACTTCACTTTTATTTAAAGTGAAAAGACAAAATGGTAAGTATGACGAAGTAAACAATATAATTTCAAAAGTTGTACACTGGTTCAGTGTTAATAATTTGCTTCTAAATGGCAACAAAACTAAGTGTATTAAATTTTCTACGCCTAATGTAAGGCATGTGTAAGGAATATCCTACATTTGGCGATTAATATGCTATTCCACAAATGAGGAAACACGGTGAGCTATTTCACATGGACAACAGCCCTTTCTTTAAATGTTAGGAACTACCTTTATTAATTAAACCACGTAATCAATTATATTACATTTATATTTCTTTTCACATTGCTATTATCACTAACAACTAACAACCTTATTTTAACGAAATATAACTTAACAAAATACATTACCTTAAATTACTTATGCACGCTCAAGAATGATCTCAATACTGTTACTTTTACAGTTTACTTGAGGCCAACTGTTCAGTACGACTTGCTCTTTCGAGCGTCGTCGTCAATCTGCCATATCTTTAACAAGTTCTAACTGTCGTCCCCACGTTTGGGGATACCAGTTTAAAACAATAATTTTGCCTATTAAATATAATTTCGGGCAAAATCTTGCTCTATTAAATAAAACCTAACACTCGACCATCCTGACCTCGTGCATGTCCTCATGCATGCTCTCTTACTTAAACCTATCACTTGGCCTCTTTAGTAATTTTTTTCATTTTACATCAATTTTCTTATGTTACATGAAATATTTTAATTGTTACAGATCGTACAATGTTAATAAAAAAAATACAATATTTCGCCATACATTGATGGCATGCTATTTTATGTTATTTGTTTACTAATAATTACCAATGACTAAAACCATACATGTAAGCCTAATATATTTAACTAATAATCAGTAATTACAATCGATCAATAAATGGAACTACAACGTTAAAGAAAAATACTTTTAAATATGCACACTTACATCATTTTTTTTCAATATTGGCTTACTTACTTAATGTTTACTTACATTACAATGGATAGCAGCCTAGCAGAGTTATTTGCTAGAATACTAATTACAATGTTTAATACAGTAATTTTACATACATTTGTATATAAATAATTAATAGCAACTAAATCCACACATAGGCGTAATATATTACTTATAACAAATAATTAGTCAATAATTGCGATTGAACTATAACGTTAAGCGAAAAATATCTTTAAATATATCTACACTTACGTTTTTACAGTTAGCAGAGCTATTTACAGGAATGCAAATTGTATCTTTTCAATGCAACAATTTTTATACAAATTTATATAGGTAAGTACCAATAATTATTAGCCACTTAACCCTAAAACCATACAAATAAACCTAATACATCATAAAAATTAAATAATGAATGATAACAATTTACCACTGTCGTTGCGACAGGCTGATAATAAGTTCCAGTTTAAAAAGCAACTCAAAGCTCACATGCTGAATCGCAAATAATTTCATGTTACGTAGTTATATGGTTTATACGCATTCTATTCTATTTTTAATTCCAATAACTGAAGTATTATAATGCAAATTTGACATGATTCTTTTTCGGGTAGGTGCTAAATAAGTTTAAACAGCAACTGTAATTTGCTCTGTATTTAAATTCTAATTAAATATACTTACAGTAAAATAACAAAAGTCCCTATGTGTTAAAAAGTGTACTTGTACCTACCAGCAATCAATTCTCCAATATTTATATTTTTTCCAATACGAATACTAAAATCACTTTTCACTACCGCTTAAATTATAGAAACCCTCAGACGCACAGTTTTGGAAATGGCACAGGACTTCAACACACAGATGGCAGCTTTTCAACAGGATTACCAAGCATCTGTTTTGCAGGGTGCTAGCCCAAATACTAAATTAATATCAGATTTCGCTGCTTTCCGCTCCTTCGTGTTGTCTTCTCTTAAAATCCTTCAATCACAAGTGGAACTCATGTTTAGTGTGTGTGATAAAGTTGAGATGCAAAGTAGGAAAAAAATTTTGCTTCTTCAAGGTGTTCCGGAGGTTTCCAATGAACAATCTATGAAAACAGCTTCTGATATACTTGTAAGTAAACTTTGTTTACCTAATATTACTCTCAAACAATGCCACAGATTGGGCAAGGCAAAAACTAATAAACCGAGAGCACTCCTTATTAAATTTCAAGATTCTGCTAATAAAAACAAGGTGTGGTATGCAAAAAATAAGCTTAAAGGAACTGGCTATACGTTGTCTGAATTCCTTACACATGCGAGACGTGCCACTTTTATGGCAGCACGACAACGACTTGGCATTACTAACTGTTGGACTAAGGATGGTCTTATTGTTGTTCGTGGACAGGATGGCTCGCTTCATCATGTTACTAGCCTGGCGGAGCTAGATGCTGTCTGTAGTCCAAGCAGTAAGACTCCAGAGGAGACTCCCAGCGTTGTGTCACCACCACTTCCAGAGGTGAAGAAAGCAAGAAATGTTCCAATAGTAAAAGCCAAAAAAGTAACCAAGAAGTAATAGTTGGTAGCTACTTTCATTTATAAGAAATTTTCAATTTGTTTTTTGATTAAGCAATTTTACTTTTTGTATTCCCTTATCACTTACTATTATTTGTAAGTGGTCGTCAAGTAGTTTGGTTATATTATAGCAAGTTTGTTTTCAGTTTTCTTACTTTAGTATTAATAATTTCTTTCTTTCTTTGTTATATAGTTTTTTGTTAAGATAAGTTAATCATAAAGTAGTTCAGACTTCTCTAACACCACTGAAATCTGTTTTCGTTGTCTTCCATAGGAAATTCGTAGTACGTTTTCGTATTATACGTTTTAATGTTGCAATGTACGGTATATTTTGATATTATGTTATATTTTTGTAGGTAGTGTACATAAAACTTATTTTATTGTGTCTAGAACTTTCTGTAAACTGTTAAATTTTAATAATTATCCAGCACTTTTCAATTTCACTTCTTTAGAATTTGGAATAATATCTGTCATATGTCTATTGGCTAATGTCAATTGTCAATATAATACTGTCATTACTAGATGTCAATGCGATATAGAGTATTTCGTTCAGAAATTCACAAGCTGGCTGGTGCAAGTATTTATGGAGTATTAATAATTAAATAATAGTGTGTTTGTTATTGTTAGTATAAGTTTTTTAGTATAGGTATCCGAATTTTATAGTTTTTATTACTTTTATACGTGGTAATATGAGTCAATGTGATGGTAATGATAGTGATAGTTTCTTTTCTTTTTCTTCGAATAGTGATATAGATAGTGACGGTAGTGTTTACAGTACAGCATCTTCTTCTTTTTAATGATATTGTTTCGGTGTCCTTTCTAAACTCCTGCAAGCATTTCAATGTTGTGCATATCAATGCCCAAAGTATTCCGGCACACTATTCTGACATGCTAGCGTCTTTTAACTTTGATAAGATCCATGCCATTCTTGTCTCAGAAACTTGTCTTAAACCTTGTCTTCCTTCTACCTGTTACTCTCTCCCTGGCTACACCCTTATAAGGAATGACCGCATTGGTAGAGTTGGGGGTAGTGTGGATATTTATTTACGATCTGAAATACCGTTCTCCAAAATTAACTCCTCACCACAACCTCCCCCTGCCGATGCTGCTGAGCACTTGGTAGTGGAAGTCACGTTATCACACACCAAGTTGTTATTGGGAGTTTTTTATAGTCCTTCTTTATTAGTAAACTATTTTGATACTTTCGATGAGTTTATCTTTACGAACCTTCCCACTTATAATCACGTCATATTAATGGGGGATTTGAATACGTGTATCCTAAAGAGGGATAGTAGAACCCATAAACTTCTATCCGTGATAGAAGGACATAACCTACACTTGTTACCCCTCAAAGCTACCCACTGTGCACCTAATTGTATACCCTCTCTTTTAGACCTTATTATTGTTTCGTCACCAGATCTTGTTGCCAATTACGGTCAGTGCGGATCAACACCCTTTTCAAATCATGATTTGATTTACCTTTCTGCCAAACTTCGACCTTCTAAGTTGAAGCCGCAAGTTCTTTTTCGCCGCAATTTTAATGGAATGGACATCGAGTCTTTGCGGAACGACGCTTGTAATTTTGATTGGTCTTCTGTGGCTGCTGAAGCTACGGTGGATGCCAAAATAAGTCGGTTCAATAATGTTCTTATTAACCTGTATGATAAATATGCTCCCATTAGACCCGTCAAATTAAAGCACCTGCCTGCTCCCTGGCTTACAGACGACATACGGAGTATTATAAATAAAAAACACCAATTACTAGCAAAATATAAAAAAAATAGATCTCCAGAGTCTCGTGAACAGTATGTAAAAATTAGAAATCGTTGTAATTTGCTATGCAGGGACGCTCAACGACGTTATATTCACAAATCTGTAGAGAATGGTGACGCCACTAAAGTTTGGAAATTCTTAAAATCTTTAGGAGTAGGTAAGCCAGCCCAAGGTACCCCTGGTTCAGGTATTGACGTAGATACTTTAAATCAGTATTTTTCCAAACCTCTTGACTATGACATTAATACCAAAATACAAACATTGCAACATCTTGCTTCTCTTCCTTTAAATGACTACACTCCTTTCACTTTTAACGAATTTACTGAGGCTGACGTTTAAAAGAACATCTTGTCCGTTTCATCGAATGCTGTTGGTTGTGATGAGGTAGGTCGTAATATGATCGTTCCCATACTTGATATTGTTTCTCCTATTCTCACTCATATTCTTAACCACTCCATCACATCAAGAGTTTTTCCTAAAATCTGGAAGGATGTTAAAATTATTCCCTTACCCAAAAAGACAAATCCAGCTTCTCTTTCTGACTATCGTCCAATTTCAATTTTACCTTTCCTGTCTAAAGTATTAGAACGCTTAGTCAAACATTAACTCTCCAATTTCTTAAACGCTAACAAGATTTTAAGTGACTTTCAATCTGGTTTCCGTGCCGGTCATAGCACCACCACTGCCTTAATAAAGATCACAGATGACGTTCGTTCTGGTATGGACAGCAAAAAACTTACAGTATTAGCGTTGGTAGATTTTAGTAATGCGTTTAAT
This sequence comes from Apodemia mormo, assembly GCA_036924255.1. Classification (NCBI taxonomy): domain Eukaryota; kingdom Metazoa; phylum Arthropoda; class Insecta; order Lepidoptera; family Riodinidae; genus Apodemia; species Apodemia mormo. The sequence continues at coordinate 4,585,424 of JAUPFN010000032.1, forward strand.
ACTGTTGACCATGACGTACTGTTGGCCCTCTTGAAGTCTCTCAAGGTATCCCAATCCGTTTTGGACTGGCTTAGCAGTTATCTTCGAGGGCGTCGACAGTATATTTAAACTGCAGCAAACGCATCGGCTTGGTCAGATTTAACAGTTGGCGTGCCACAGGGTAGCGTTTTATCGCTTTATTATTCACGATTTTTATTAATTTTATTACTGCCATTCTGTCCACATCGTACCATCTTTATGCTGATGATTTGCAAATTTATTCTCAAGCAACGCTTTCTGAACTACCAAATGCTGTCCTAGCAATTAATAGTAACCTGGCGAATATCGATGCATGGTGCAAATCATTTGGTCTTAAGCTAAATCCAATTAAAACGCAGGCTATTATAATTGGTAGTCCCGGGCTAATTAAAAAAGTTAACTGGAGTAATTTGCCCGCAGTAGAGCTTGATGGCGTCACTATTCCCTACAGCGATTTTGTCAAAAATCTTGGCATTTACATTGATAATACTTTATCGTGGACTAAGCAGATCCAGGAGCTTAGTAAAAAAGTTTTCTGTGCCTGGAGTTCATTAAAACGTCTTAGGTATTTGCTTCCCATTCCTACCAAAATTTTGCTGACAGATTCCTTACTACTTTCTATTTTAGATTATGCTGACGCTAGTTATGTAAATCTCTCCTTAGACCAGATCAATAAACTTGAGCGACTTCAAAATCTTTGTATAAGGTTTATATTTGGTCTGCGCAAATATGACCACGTTTCCGAATTTCGTGCCAAGCTCAAGTGGTTGCCTATTCATCTTCGTCGGAATACTCATATTCTCTCACAGCTATACTCCACTCTCTATGATCTGAAATCTCCATCTTATTTGAAAGAAAATTTTTCCGTGACAACCAGCACAAATATCTTAGATCGGCTTATAATCGTTCCCTGTTAGTGCCAACGCAGAACACTATTTATTACAGTCGTTCCTTTACCTCAAAAGCTGTTACGCTTTGGAACTCTCTTCCAGTAGATATCAGAAAGGCGCCAAGTTTAAACTCTTTCAAAAGTATGGTCAAACGTCACTTTCTATGTACCTAGTAACTTTGTTTAATTTTTCTTATTAAGTTTATGTATTACCACTGTTTTATTTGTTTTGTTTTTCTGTGTAACTATAACCGAATGTTACTTTTATTATTATTTTTTTTTTAAGAGCATAAAAATTATAAATTATCTTGTGGTTAGCACCACTTTTTCTAGTATATTGTTATCCTTATTATAAAGGTTGTCTGGAAGAGATCACTTTATTAGTGATAAGACCGCCTTTGTGTATCTTACTTGTATTATTTTTATGTTGTAACTTATAATGTTGTCATATATTTTGGTGCACAATAAAAAGTTATTGTATTGTATTGTATTGTAATACGTTAATAACAATATGATTTATAGTGGTAATATGTAACTGTTATACGTTATTAATTGTGAATTAAATAAAAAAATATTTTTTTAATACATGTACAAAAAAAATATCATTTAACAATGTAATAAAATAACGTGGAAATGAAGCCAATAAAAAAATCTATACTATGCAAAATATTTTAATTTATTAATAAAATAAATAGTCCCTTTTTATAATTCAAGGTCCTCGTATTCTCTAGTAACAATTTTATGTCACAACAAACTCGGTAAACCATGTAAGAGTAATAAGTTCAAAGTGATAGAGGGACATCATAATTTGAATCACTAAATTATTTAATGTTACAAAACTGGCGTTTAAACAACTTTCTTCTTTTTTAATTTGTTCTGGCATTTTACTGGTATTTCTTGATGTAAAAGAATTTTAAAATAACTTTAATGCTCATCAAATGAAAAACTCAAAGAATCCAGACAATTAGATCAGAATCTCCTTTGATAAATTTAGCAGATTCTTGAATATACATAACTGTCAAGGTCAATGTTATAATAAAAATAAATATATAAATTCTATCATATATTTATTTTTAATATGAGTATTCTATACTATAGAAAATATTTCACCCGTGTCTCTTATTCTCCTGTTATACAATCACAATATTTTAAACCCTCCCGGCTGAGGCTGAGGGCCTCATAACTATGTAATACATGTATCCTTACTTACTTTACATTATAAACTTATTTTTCCCAAATAAATTAAATAATTATATTCCAATTTTTTTTCCCATTCATCATAATATACTATTGTGACTCTCCCGAACTACAAAGTATATTATGTAATTCCTCCGTCTATGTTAGTAGTTATCTTCCTGTCTCACAACCAAAACCATAGTATCATACTTATCAATTATATACATTAAATAAACCACCCCCCCCCCCCATAATACTGCTGGGTCTTACGACAGTAATCATTGCATATTTTAAGTTTTATCACATTAATCGTAATCCTCCCGAATCACGAACATGTCACATTTTCAAAAAAATTTATATTCACCTTTCATTGTTAAAAGCCATTAATTAATTCTTATATTGATTACTTATTTACTTAATATGAATTCAAAGAAAATCATTAAATGCTAACTTTATTTTACCATTGAAATAAACAATCGTTTTCACCAAATTTATAATAACATGTTAAGCTTTAATTTGGCATCATCTATTAACACTTGAAAGAGATCTATGTAACGTATAAAGAATTCCCTCCTATTTTTGCCATTTTAGTTGAAAATAGTTTTCATGATTTTTTTTCCACTTCTTTCGCTATAACGAGGAGAAAAGCTCTATTTCAATTGTGAAGTCCCGTGTGTTTACTCTCAGAAATCAGAAATACTTTATTCAATAAAACTTTTTACAAGTTATTTTGACACGTCAACATATTTTTTTTAAAAACTATTACCGGATCGGAAACGCAGCCACTGATGCATCTCTCACTCTGGTGCATCACTCTGATGCATCAATCACAATTGTCTAAAACCTCTTACCTAGTAATAGTTGGTGTCTTATAAAATTAGCAGTTCTCTAATCTTTTTCATATCAGAAGAAAATTAGAAAATGATATCTCGCAAACATTTTGCATTAATTAATAGAATAAATCCGAAGAATCCGAATGCCTTTCATCCTTACTTTAGCTTTGCACCACACCGAATTTTAAAATAGTGGGATAGCAAGAAATTAAATTGTAGACTAGCCACGGTACCTACACATATATGTGTGTCACAACAATTTTGTAACTGGTCGATGTGTGTTGCAGAAATCAATAAAAAAAAAATATAAAGTCCTTACTTGGGAAGCAGATTTTTCCTTTTTTTATGCCCGTTATTGTACGTCAAGAAGTTTCCATCGACATACTGCTAGAGATTTAACTTAAAATATTGGCTCCATTTACTACAGAGAAATATTATTTTCCTAATGTTTTAAATTGAATGGAGCCAGCATTTCCGAAAATACTTTTATTTCTTATTTCATCCAACGAAGTTTTCCCTTCCTATACAGCTTCATCTCCTTAATGTTATCTCGTTGTCTCTAATATAATTACTTATTATGCTATTATTTGTTATATAATCAACTATTAATTTTTATTTCTATCTCTTATCTGTCAAGTCTGAAGGATATGAGGTTTCACAAATCCTATGAAATTCGAAATGGGGCCAATAGCCAAATTTTCAGTTTTTAATGACATAAGTGGTGGAGAGATTTTCGAACTGCAACGTTTACCTACTGTAATTATTACACTGGGTGTCTAGAAGTTTACGTGATACATCTTTACTTCCGATTGATATCCTATACCACAGAGACATTTGTATCAAGTTGCCGTACCATCTTGTTATAAGAGAGACAACAGTAGGCCCAGCACATATACTATGTACTGTGTTTTTTTTTTAAAAATAAATATCTGCCAACGCTTGCAAATAAAAATGTATTTATATATACTCGTATATATTATTCTTATAAGATGTTGAATATTAAAGAAAACCACTAGATGGTAAGGCTTTAAATCACGCAATCACTGTAGCAATATACCATCGTTGCCTAGTTTAATCCCATCCCAAAAGCAGTTGAATTTGTACTGCGGGTCATAAATAGGTAATAGTGGTGGCTCAGCTAAGTTGTATTTTAAATACCTAAACGGCTATTAATGCTCGTCATCTCATCCATTTTCGGCATCCATTTTCATAATTATATTAAGGAGACAAAATAATGAGACCTACAAATATACCTATAAATACAAAGATTGTATGTATTTTAATTTAATCACGGATGAAGTTGCTTTTAAGACAAAACCTTAAAATGCACAGAATACTTAGGACCGTCGTTTACCGTTAGAAATTTTAAATATTATAAAAATCCCTCAACTAATAAATCTTACAAGAAATATATTTTGTAACTATATTTACAACATTTTAATGTATAGAAAGTAAAATTTGCTTGTACCATTATTTCAATTTTTTTTCGTATTCTATGTAAACATCATCGATTGCATCAGATTTTGAATTTGGCTCATAAAGATGGATGGAGTTAGATATTGTAGTAGACATAAGGAATTTAATTAATCAACTGAGTTTTTATACTCTGAGCTAAGATCAGTCTTAGCTGTAATTAATACCACGTCAGGCCCAGAACTAAAATCAATACACATTTTAAATTTATGACTAACTATGACTATTACCCTATACGAGGTTAAACAGGATTACTCAACAATAAATCTAATATAATTAATACTTTCCATCGTCGGCACTTGGTGAAACTCCGTCATAATTATTGTTTTAATTTTACACTTGTACTGTTTCACAATTCACTAATTATATATAATATTTATTTATTTATTTATATTCATGCACAACAAAAACGTACATAGGTTAAACTTAACGCCTAAGGGCATTCTATCCTAGCCAACCTCGTTTCAAAACAGAAACATGACTTATGGATGGGGTGCATCTAAATTTACTTAAAGACAAAGTAATCTTAACTTGTATAAACAAATCAGAAGAGATCAAAATAACAAACTAACTTAAAAATTTTAAGAATTACACATACAACACATATATACATAATACATACATACATACATAATACATATATACATAAAATATAGATAAATAACACTTACATATACATAAATATATACATACATATATTATGTTCATACATATATTTATAAATACAAATGATTAAAATCATCATACAACTATGAGCAAAAAACAAGTTATCACTCATTATATTCATATTAACTTGAAAGATCGAAATATAATTTTAACTGTCTCTTAAATGCTAATTTTGATGTAACTTTCCTAATATCCTCAGGAAGTGCATTCCACAAACGAACAGCTCGATGGGAAAAAGATTGTAAAAGAAAATCTGTTCGGCAAAACGGAACATACAAGGACAAATTTTCTTGAGACCGCAGGTTCCGACTATGTGTATCACTCTGCCAAGCAAAAAGAGACTTGAGGTACGCAGGAACAGACGGATCGTGTAATATAGAAAATAATGTACATAACATTCTAAAATCTCTGCGTTGACGTATAGGTAACCACTTAAGAGTAGCACGATACTGTGAGACATGATCGAACTTGCGCAGGCCATAGATAAATCTAATACAGTTATTCAGAAGTCGATCCAATTTGTCAAGAAGAATTTGGCTGAGATCAGAGTAACACACATCGGAATAATCAATGATTGGCAGTACCAATGTCTGAACCAATGCAATTTTTGTAGAAATAAGCAAAAAGTTTTTGTGCCTATACAAGGTTCTCAGTGTGTGGTTAACCTTCTGACAGACTCCTGTAATGTGTGGAACCCAGGTCAATGTGCTATCTATAGTTAATCCCAGGTCTTTGACATGTGGGCTGAGAGGTATAGATGTGTTATTAAACATGATAGGAGGTAAAAGATTGAGATCCACTTTTGCAACCCGCCGAGTGCTGCCTATTAAAATAGCCTGACACTTATTCGTATTGACAGTAATCCCAAAATTACGAGACCAGTTCAAAATATGTAGTAAATCCTCATTTATTCTATCTATAGCAAAATTTAGATCTGTTACTTTGGCGGTAGTATAAAGTTGCAAGTCATCTGCATACAGGTGGTAAGGGCATTTTAAAGAAACAGTGACAGCATTAATAAACAGTGAAAATAATAAAGGAGCAAGTATACCGCCTTGAGGTACACCAGCAAACAGATCACACCAGTCAGAAATGTTACCAGTACGCACTGCCTGCTGACGACCCCGAAGATAAGAAAAAAACCAATCCCTCACATTTGAAGAAAAACCAGCAAGCTTCAGTAGCGCAAGTAGAATCTCATGGTCAACAGCGTTAAAAGCATTGGAAAAATCTATTAAGACTAACACCGTAACCTGAGACTCGTCCATTGCCACTCTGCAGTCATTGATGATCTTTAGTAGAGCCGTAGTGGTACTATGACCAGGTCTAAAACCAGACTGATAATCACTCAATAAATTATGGTCTAACACAAATTTTGACATTTGCTTATGAACTGCCGCTTCAAGAATTTTTGATAGGAATGGTAGGATAGAGATTGGCCGGAATTGATTGGGAGAATTAGGGCTAGACACTTTGGCAAGCGGAAGGACATAGGCTTTACGCCAGGCAGAGGGAAAAACGCCAGATGATAAAGAAAAATTCATTAAGTGAGTCAAAGCAGGTAAAATGCACTTTATAATCGGAAATATCATCTCCCTTCCTACTCCATCGAAACCAACGGCTTTAGACCTGATCGACATAATAATCTTGCTGGTTTCTTCACATGTAACAGGAGAAAAACTAAATTGTTCGGAAGAAGTGCTGTGTTTGGAATTAAGATAGGTAGATTTCACATCTACCGACCATTATTAATAATTCCTAATACAACGTATTTGTTGACAATTTAAGTTTTAGTCCTGATGATGCAGTAAAATGTGAAACCGGTTGACTATTTAAATAAAAAAGTATATATTATATGAAATTAGTGAATTGTGAAACAGTACAAGTGTAAAATTTAAAACAATAATAAATCAAATTATTCTGGGCTTAACCGAGTGATTTTCTTAGTTTACCCTCCAACTGAATAAACATAATTCTGTCTTTTGTATTAAATTATTCTTATCTACGGAGCCTCTCAATTTTAAACAAAAACATTCATTTAATATCTTAATTCTTATATATATATATATATATATATATATATATATATATATATATATATATATATATATATATATATATATATATATATATATATATATATATATATATATATATATATATATATATATATATAATAATAATAAAATTATATATATAATTGTAGTGTCTGTGTACAGTTTAAGATGAGTGCAGAAGATATGTGAGGGAGAGTCAGTGTACGAGACAAACCCAATGAAATTCTTTCTAACACTGATTTATTATTAAAGTTACAACAAAAATGATGATTAAATAAAAGTGCAAGCGTAACAATGTGTGCGTGTTTAACTTATTACGTTGTTTCTATGTAACCTAAATAAATTACATGTCATTGACTTTAAATATGTGCGGTAACCCGTACATCCTGCGGGCCCAAAAAGGAGACAAAGAACACAAGTTTAAAAAAAATAAAATGTAAGAAAATGCTAAGTATGAAAGTAAAATATATGCAAAGAATTTATACACACAAAGAATACAAAGGTTAAAAATAAAAATGTAAAATATGCATAATAATGAAAAATGTAAAAAATGTAAAATGTCTATTCACTGCACTTATAGCCCGAATGTCCAGTTGGTCGGGTTCTCACGGCTGCTGCAGGCCACGAGGCCAGGCCTCGTTTTATGATTTCCGCCACCCTCCTTTCATAAGAGCAAAGGGGTACTCGTATTTGCCATACTTCTTGTCTCTGAGATATTGTATTTATATAGGTGCACCTTGCAACAGTGATTATGATCAGTATGGAGTTGCTATGGCATCATATCATGAACATCATGCACACTCAGTAGTATGTATATGTTCTCGTAGCTTGACATCTGTTTTCACGTGACGTCACTCACTTTCATGCTCTTATGATGCACAGGAACAGAAGAATTCTCAGATAAGCAGTAGAAGTGTGACATGTAGAATTGATGTATCTGATATTGTTAGCGTCCTGTTTTTGATATTAGAGTGGCTCCAGTAGTTATTATGACGAAGTATAGAAAATGTGTCACTCTTTATTTATAAATAGTCAAGGTCAAGGTTGTGACCTATTTTTAATGTGTTGTTCCTGGTCAGTGACTTAATTGTTATTGCAAATATGTGCACCGTGCATTTCCCACAGTATGAGAATAGCCACTGTTATCGCAATGTAACTTGATCTTCCGCTCGTGGCTCGACGACTTCTTTGTATACAATGGTATTAAAACTCAAGTTACAAGCTGTTTGTGATAATTGTAATTTATTATTGTAAATCGGTTTATTTGCTCTGTAGAATAATACTTTGTTAATACGTATATGGATCCAAATTTGTAGATGCTAAGTTTTATAATGTTTTATGAATACTGAGCAGGGGGTGAAGTGATACACACAGCCTAATTGCCATCATAAGTTTTATGTAGGCTTCCCCGTCAAGCGCCTTGGTTGATATACACTTGCTTGCGAGACGGCGAGAGTGACGTCATCCCTTGTCAATGACTGTACGGCATTTGGTTAGTTTTGTGTGTATTCATCTCCCACCGGTAAAACAGATAATTTTAAAATTGGCCTCTTGATTACGCCATTTTTAGTTTTTACGGACACCACCCGGACGTATCCATCTTTCCCTGGATGTACTTCGGTAACTCTGCCCATCAACCACTTGCCTGGTGGCAGGTTTTCGTCTTTTATTAAGACAATGTCGTCGACTTTTATGTTTCTAGACGGGGTTCTCCATTTAGTACGGACTTGTAACTGTTGTAAGTAATCCGAGGACCACTTCTTCCAGAACTGCTTGTTCAAAGCCTGAATCATTTGCCATCTGTTGGTCAAACTCATATGCGCCGGTTCCGTTTGTGGTCTGGATACAAGTGAACCTCCAACTAGGAAATGGCCTGGTGATAGATATTCATCATCTGGATTTTCGCTCAATTTTAGAAGAGGTCGAGAATTGAGGCAAGCCTCGACTTGGTGTAGTAATGTGATAAACTCTTCATATGTGAGCTTCTGTTCTCCTATCACACGTCGAAGATGATACTTTAAGCTCTTGACTGCACTTTCCCACAGACCCCCAGCGGAAGGGTAAGCCGGCGCATTAAAGTGCCATTGAATGTCGTAGTCGTCGACCTTGCTTAGTAATTCAACGTCGAGCGTTTGAATAATGTCCTTGTATTCTTTCTTTAATACTTTGTTTGCTCCGATAAAATTTCTTCCTTGATCACTGTACATGTGTTTGGGAACAGATCTTCTCGCACAAAAACGTCGAAAAGCTGCTAAAAATCCAGGAGTACTGAGATCGGATACTAACTCCAAATGCACTGCCTTCGTAGATAGGCACACGAATACGGCAACGTATCCTTTTTGTGTACGTACTCCACGTCCCTTGTTTGCTTTGATGTCAAAATGGCCAGTAAAATCGATCCCGGTGTGCGTGAATGGACGCGAGGGGGTAACGCGAGGCTCTGGAAGATCTGCCATAATCTGCGTTCGTTGTTCTTCTTTAAAACGACGACATGTCACACATTTGCGCAGTTCTCTTTTTACTGTACGCAATCCACTTAGTATCCAATATTTTTCTCGGATATAAGACAGTGTTAAACTTGGTCCACCATGTAGCGTGGTACGGTGAGAATCTCGTATAATGAGTTCAGTGAGTCTACCGTAACTTGATAATATTATAGGATGTTTGGCGGATTGACTCAGTAACGAATTATTTAATCTCCCGCCAACCTTGAGTAGTCCGTCTCGGGAGTCAATATATGGGTTGAGGCTCAAAAGTCTACTGTTATTGCTCAACTTTCCACGTTTCTCTAATTGTTGAATTTCCTTTTCAAATTCCATAGATTGTGCTGTCTTTATTATTAAATTTAGTGCATTATTTCTTTCCGATGACGATAGGTAACTTTGCTGTGGCAATTGTTTATTACGTAACCATTGTGTGAAACGCGATAGCCAACCGATGATTGTTGTCATGCGCCGTGTCGAGCTACATTCGTGTAATAATTGTAAAACAAAATCGTTTTTATAAGATAAAGCAGCGTTCACACTCGTTTTCTTGGCTTCTAATGTTGGTGATTGGTATGTCTTCTCTTTAATCATGTCCGAATCAAATGTAGACAACCATTGCGGACCCTGCCACCACAACAAATGTTCTGATAACTGTGATGATGATATTCCTCTTGTAGCACAATCAGCTGCGTTCTCCTCAGACCGTACATGTTGCCAGGATGAAGACGGGATGATGCTGAGTATTGTACGAACTCTGTTGGCTACAAACTGTTTCCATCTGTTTATGTCTCCATGCAGCCAACCTAGCACCACCATCGAGTCAGTCCAGGCATACACTGTTACGGTTTTTGGTAGAGTTTCGATGACCTTTTTCATCAGTTTTGATAGTAAGAGTGCGCCACAGAGTTCAAGCTTCGGTAAAGATAATTTGTTCTTCAGAGGTGCTAATTTTGTTTTAGCGGCCACAAGTGTCGATGTGTACTCCCCTTTAGAATTCCGTGTACTGACGTATACAGCGCAAGCGAACGCCCTTTCAGATGCGTCGCAGAATCCATGCACTTTGTAGTGATTTTTATCTCCCATGTATCTATTTATCTTGAATTTTTCTATTTCTTGCAAGTCATGCTTTAATTTTATCCACTCGTTGTTAATGTTTTGAGACAAATGCGTGTCCCAATCAGCTGATTCTTCAGACCATGTTCTTTGAAAAAGTAGTTTTGCTCGTATTGTAAGTGGAGACAGCCACCCCATGGGATCAAAGATCTTCGAGATGTTTGATAATAACTGTCTCTTAGTTATAATATCGTCGTTCTTGTCGTTTTTAAATATGTTTTTGAAAACGAATGTGTCTGAAGTAGGAATCCATCGTAAGCCTAAGGTCTTCCGGTTTTCCGAACCTTTGAAGTCGAGTGGTGTGTCCAATTGATCAGCTGACAGGTCTGCAATCAGTCCGCTGGAATTACTGGACCATTTACGGATATTCATTCCGGCGCCCTTTAGGATATCGATGATCTCTTGTCGTAGTTGTTTAACTTGTGAAATATGATCACAGCCTTCTAGCAGGTCATCCATGTAAAAAGAAGACGTTAGTGCAGCAGCAGCTCGAGGGAACTTGTGCCCGTCATCGATAGCTAACTGCTTTAACGTACGCATTGCGAGGTAGGGAGCCGCCTTTGTCCCGTAAGTAACAGTTGTAAGCTGATACTCCTTCAAGGGCTCTTCTGGTGTACTTCTCCAAATAATGCGTTGTAGGTGTTGATCAGACTCACGAACAACTATCATTCGAAACATTTTCTCGATGTCAGCGGTTATGACGTATTTGTGTTGACGCCATAATAATATGAGATGCTGTAAGTCCTTTTGTAGATTTGGACCACGTTCCATCAAATCATTCAGGCTGTTCCCAGTAGATGTTTTTGCTGACGCATTGAAGACGACTCGCATCTTTGTAGTAGTGGAGTCAACCTTGAAAACACCGTGATGTGGAAGGTAACACGATAAGTCATTGGGTCGTGTTGCCTGCGTCATGTGACCTTGTTGTTCGTATTCTCGCAAAAATTGTTTGTAGCCTTTAGAGAATTCTTTATTTTTTGACATCTTACTTTCTATGTTGTAAAACTGTGCAATCGCCTTTGATTTAGATTGACCCAAATCATGTTCGAATCCGGGTTTCATCGGGATAGCAACTTCGTATTTTCCGTTTGGTAGGCGTCTTGTGTTGGATTCATATAGTTGCTCGCAGTACTGTTCAGCCCTTGATAGATCAGTGGCCGAGTCACTGATCTCTTCATGTTCCCAATATTGTGATATCTCTGACAAGTCATTAGCTACAACGTAGCAATTGAACGTTTTTACGTTGCCTGAGAGTATCCAGCCCAGTCTCGTCTGCTGAGCGATAGGTGCCATGTTAGGCCCCTTGATGAGACCATTCATAATGATGTCTGAGTATACGCTTGCGTCGAGCAGCAGATCTATTGGTTTAGATACATTATACTCCGGATCGGCTAGCTGTACATTTTCCAGATGAGGCCATGACTGTTTTTTGAAAGAGTTGTTAGGCAGGTTGTTGATGACACGTTTGATTACCAATGCTCGAGTCGTAAACTTGTAATCTTGATATATGGATTGACATTCGAGCGTAACGACTCCCTTGCCATGTTGAGATCCAATTCCGATACCAGATACAGATGCATGATACCGTTCTCGAGATAAGCCCAGCATCTGGGCGGCATTTTCAGTTATGAGTGATATTTGAGATCCTTGGTCTAGAAGAGCTCTTAAGGTGACATAAGTGCCGTCAGCAGCCTTAACCTGAATCGAGAGTGTTGTCAGCAAAATCTCCTCATTGTCAGAAGCGATGTGATTAGCGCTATGTTGTGTATTTTGATTTTCCGTTTGAATTTGAAATTTTTGCGTAGCTGGAATCGAACCCATAGTCGATGAAACGGCGGTCTCGGCTAGTCGGGTCGGTTTCGTAATTGAATCGGTATATGCGTCATGCAACATCGTGTTATGATTCTTTTGACAAACCTTGCATTTTTTCACTGACGTGCATTGTTTGTTACTGTGTGTGTAAAGACAATTATGACACAAGTTTAGTTTTATAACGGTCGTTAACCTCTCGGCGGGTGTAAATTTGACGAATTTACTGCACTTATAAATGTGGTGATTTTCGTTGCAAAGAGGACAATTTGACGAATATGTCGCACTGGCTTGAAATTCTCTGTTAGGAATTTTTCCATAGTGGTGACCACCAACATGTTGAAAATGAGGCTTGTAGGGCTTGTTGTTTACCATTTTATGCGTATGAGGCCTGCTCGATGATGGTGTTACAACCTCCCTTTTGTTTAAGGGCTCTAGGGCCTGAAATTTGCTTTCTAAAAAGTTCATTAGTTCAGACAGCGAAGGCAAGTCACGTGGCGATTTTCTGGCTTCTTTATAGTTAGCATATGTCTCAACATCCAGCTTTTTCGATATAATGTGAACCAACAATGGATCCCAAGTACTTGTATCGATACCTAGGTTCCGTATGGCGTGTATACATTCCATTGATGTGTCATGGAGACGTCTAATTTCATATGCCGACTGTTTATGAGCTACGGGTTGATTTAAAAACATCTCAACATGTTTAGTAAACAACAGTTGCGGGTTGTTATATCTGTGCACTAGCAAGTCCCATGCGGTCTCGTAGTTGTCAGCAGAGATGTGTAGATGTTGAATAAGTCGTTCCGCATTTCCACGCAATTTTCCTTTTAAGTGCTGCATTTTTTGGGTCTTGGTTAGCAGGTTGTTGTTGTGTATGCTCTCTACATAAAGATCGAAAAATGTAGGCCATTGCGTGTATTTGCCAGTAAAAACAGGTATGTCGATTTGCGGAGTTGACTGTTGATAGTGCACTGCTGATGCGAGCTTCAGATTTAAAGCCTTTTTGATATTTTTATATAGGTGTTCATAGCCATAAAACTCATCATCATATTGCGTGTCCGAACCTTGTAGCAAGTGGTCGATTTGTAAATGCAAAGCGTCGATTGCACTCCAGCGTGACTGAATGCCACGTAGCTCGTCTTCCAACTCCCATTTATCTCTTAGCTCGTCAACTCGTAGGCTATTCAATTGACGATGAAAAGCCCTAAAATTGGTGCGCTGTAGAGATATTAGTTCTGCTGCTTGACCTTGGCTCATAGGTGTAGCCATCGTTGCTGTCGACGTCGATGGTATTGCGAGGCGTTGTTGCAACGGCGGTGGAGCCAATACTGTAGCTGACTCGGGAGTCGAAGGTTTTGTTGTTTCACCCGTAGGAGGAAATGATGATATCTTGCTACGCACAGAATCAAAATATTTTCTTGCTTTTTGGAATTGATTTTCTATAAAATATGCTTCTTTGTCATTGATGTAATCGGACAGCTTGTGATCATTCATTTGAAACTCCGCCCATAACTTGTCAAGGGCATCAAGTCTTTCATTTAAGTACTTACGGGTTTTCCGGCTGGCGGAATCCTTCCCGAAGTTGCGTTCTATTTTCTTGATTTCTTCAACAATGTCGTATTGATGCTGAAGTAGACTTTCCATTTTGTAGGTATATGTACGGTTTTTAAAGAACAATAATCACAATATGACACTCCAAGATAAAAAAAAAATACACTTGTAGTATTCACTGTATGATATGATATTCAATTTCTCGAATGTCGACGAGAATTTTCTTGTTTGATTTCGATAATTAGGGTAGAGCAGTAGTATGCTCCGGGCCACTCTATGCCTCGCGAACCTAGCTGGACCTTTTGCGCCTTCTCAATTAAGCTGGTGGAACCCGCTTCTGGGAAGCCAGTTAACCGATTCGCAGTCACAGTAAATCCACAAAAACACAGAGCGACCCTTTCTGAAGGACCAAAAAAAACTGTAGTGTCTGTGTACAGTTTAAGATGAGTGCAGAAGATATGTGAGGGAGAGTCAGTGTACGAGACAAACCCAATGAAATTCTTTCTAACACTGATTTATTATTAAAGTTACAACAAAAATGATGATTAAATAAAAGTGCAAGCGTAACAATGTGTGCGTGTTTAACTTATTACGTTGTTTCTATGTAACCTAAATAAATTACATGTCATTGACTTTAAATATGTGCGGTAACCCGTACAATAATAATTAAATTAGTGGTAGTGCCATACTGCTTTTGCAACTGAATAGGCCGGCACGCCCGGGGAGATACCACTCTCTCACTTGACACCGACGTAAAGTAGCAGCCCTGCTGCTGCGTTTCGTTTGATTTGTGAGAGTCCCGGAGGCCTAACCCCCCCCCCCCCCCGCACACTATGAATGCGCAATCAAAAGAGAATCTACCCCAGGGGGGTACCACTTGCACCAGCAGTGGAGAATCCCCCCCTGAGCGTCCGTGCTCTGGATTCCAGCCAGGTCATGGATGCTCAGGCTGCCCTGCGTATTCTGGGAGGGGGGGGCAAAATTGCGCTCATAGACAATCCTGTCCGGGGCAAACAGGGCAAGAAAGCCATGGCACCCCCTACCACGCTTACTGTGGGTTTCTGTAATGTCAGGGGGCTTCACTCCAACTTGAACGCCGTCCACTACCATCTCGAGACGGCGAAGCCAGCTTTGCTCTTTTTGACCGAGACGCAGATATCTTCTCCGGCTGATACTTCTTACCTCTCTTACCCGGGGTACAAACTGGAACATTCCTTTGTACCGCGGGCTGGGGTGTGCGCATACGTCAGAGAAGATATCTGTTACCGGCGCCTCGGCAGACTTGAAGTTCAGGACCTATCCATCCTCTGGTTACGCGTAGCTTGCGACGACCACCATCCACGCAGCTACGCGTGCCTATACAGGTCCCATGGCGGGAATACTGAAGTTGACCGGCTCATTGAGCATTTACAAACGGCTGTAGATTCCGTGTTAGAGCCCCCTCCCTCCTCAGAGATCGTGATCTTGGGCGATTTTAATACCCACCACGCCGAATGGCTTTGTTCGCGCACCACCGATCATGCGGGGAGGTCTGTTCACGATTTTGCCTTGGCGTATGGTCTTACACAACTGGTAACTTCGCCCACGCGAGTTCCCGATGTGGATGACCATATGCCTTCACTGTTGGACCTTCTGCTGACCTCTCATCCGGACCATTATCAGGTATCGGTGGACGTCCCACTTGGTTCGTCAGACCACTGCCTGATCCGGAGTAAAGTGCCGGTTTCGCGCCTATCACGGCCTCCTTTAGCAGGCTGTCGTCGCGTTTGGTACTTTAGGTCAGCAGATTGGGACGGGATGCGGTCTTTTTTTGCGTCCTACCCATGGGGGCGGTTGTGCTTCTCGCTGGATGATCCGAATGTCGTCGCTGACTCTATTGCCGATGTGGTGCTGCAGGGCATGGAACTTTTCATTCCATTTTCTGCGGTACCAATTGGTGGTAAGTCTCAGCCTTGGTTTGGTCGCTCCTGTAAAACGGCTTCGCGCCACAAGCAGGAGTGCTACCGGGCTTGGGCTGCTGCGTCCACATCTTGTGATGGAAAAACCAGCACATTACGTAAGGAGTACAATTTCGCCTCGAGATACTTCAAAAGAGCTATCGCCAAGGCAAAATCGGAACACATTGGCACAATTGGTGAGAAATTAGTTCGTCTTCCTGCGGGCACTCGTGCGTTCTGGTCTCTCGCCAAGGCTATCTTAGGGAATTTCTCACAGCCCTCTCTTCCTTCCTTGCACGGAGACGATGACTCTCTGGTCCATACCGCAAAGGAGAAGGCCGATCTCCTGGGCTCCTTCTTTACGGCCAACTCGACTCTGGATGACCAAGGGAATGCACCGCCTACCATCCCGCAGTGTGATAGTTGTATGCCAGAACTACAATTTCGGCAATCATCTGTGCGTAAAGCACTACTTTCCCTGGACACCCATAAGTCGAGTGGGCCGGATGGCATCCCTCCGATTGTGCTAAAAATGTGTGCTCCAGAGTTGGCACCAGTATTAACACGCCTATTCCGGCTCTCCTATTCACTCGGCGTGGTACCGAATTCGTGGAAGACAGCTTTGGTGCATCCCATCCCTAAAAAAGGAGATCGCTCTAACCCGTCTAACTATCGGCCCATAGCCATAACCTCCTTGTTCTCCAAAATTATGGAGACAATCATCAACTCTCAGCTCCTCAAGTATTTAGAAGAGCACCAGCTGATTAGCGACCGTCAGTACGGTTTCCGTCGCGGCCGCTCAGCTGGTGACCTTCTAGTATACCTAACTCATCGATGGGCGGAAGCAGTTGAGTCCAAGGGGGAGGCATTGGCAGTTAGTTTGGACATAGCGAAGGCCTTTGATCGGGTATGGCACAAAGCGCTTCTCGCGAAGCTGCCTTCCTATGGGCTTCCTGAGAAATTATGCGAGTGGATCACCAGTTTTTTGGCTGACCGGAGCATCAAGGTCGTTGTCGACGGTGCGTGCTCCGACCTTAAATCTGTCAATGCTGGTGTTCCCCAAGGCTGCGTGCTATCACCGACACTGTTCCTTCTGCATATCAATGATATGATGCGAATTAGCAACATACATTGCTATGCGGATGACAGTACTGGTGATGCTACATACTCCGGCCGTAGCAGTATTTCTCGGGAACACGTCGAAGAGTGCCGAAACAAGCTTGTGTCTGAAGTCGAGAATCGACTTACCGATGTCTCGGAATGGGGTCGCCAAAACCTGGTTACTTTTAACCCCAAGAAGACACAGCTTTGCGTGTTCACCGCAAAAAAGACGCCCTTTGTCGTATCACCTCGATTTGAGAATACTCTCCTGACAGCCTCAGCTAGTGTCGGAATCCTGGGAGTTGACATATCGAATTACGTTCAGTTTCGCGGTCATTTGGAAGGCAAGGCTAAACTAGCCTCCAAAAAGCTCGGTGTGCTCAGCAGAGCGAAACAGTACTTTTTGCCGGTCCATCGCCTTCAACTTTATAAGGCACAGGTTCGGCCTCACATAGAGTACTGTTCGCATCTCTGGGCCGGAGCTCCTCAGTACCAGCTTCTTGTATCTTGAATCTTGATCGCATTCAGCGTAGAGTGGTTCGAATCATTGACGACCAGGCCATTTCGAAACAGCTTGACTCTTTGGCATTGCGCAGAGATGTAGGTTCTCTCTGTGTCTTTTATCGTATATATCATGGAGAATGTTCCGACGAGTTGTTTGGATTAATTCCTGCCGCCGAATTCCACCATCGGACATCGCGTCAAAACTTGAAGTTCCATCCTCACCATCTCGATGTCTGGAAATCCACAACTGTGCGTTTCTCCCGACACTTTTTACCTCGCACTACTCTGTTATGGAACCAATTACCGGCAGGGGTATTTCCGAACGGATACGACATAGGGACCTTCAAGAAAAGAGCTTACTCATTCTTAAAAGGCCGGCAACGCAACTGCAAGACCTCTGGTATTGCAGATGTCCATGGGCGGCGGTGATCACTTACCATCAGGTGCACCTCTTGCTCGTTTACCTCCTCTTCTATAAAAAAAAAAAAAAAAAAAAAAATTCAAACGTAATATAGGCGGTGGTCATAGAAACGGATACTGGGCGGTGACGGATTGCCTAATGATACTGACTGAAGTATTAATTTCGAGAATTAAAGTATCTGAAGGTACACGTGTTCCTATCGTCACATCTATTCGCAGTCCACTGCTTCACAGCCATCTTGTTGGGAAATTCAACTAAGTCTCCTAATAACCCTCCTTGTTAAGCATCAAAGTTTTTTAGTGGCAAATTAAGGTTACCTCTCTGGTATGGACTCTACTCGTACTCTGTCATATCCGTAGTAATTGACGTTCTGCTTACACGAGGAAGACAGGCTCCGTTGACGGCAAAGGCACTCATCATGCGGCTCGATTTTCATTTTAAACACCTTCATTTTCTCGTTACCACGTGACCACTCCTATGTTACGAGTGATCTTTCATTTTTTTTTATTGCACATCAGGTATCTCAAACTTAGAACGGCAAAGCATAGAATATACAATGCTAAGCCATTTTGACTCTACTGCCGGATCGAAAGGATCGGAAGAAAATAAATTGACTTCCAACAACTAAATAGTAAATTATATCGATTTTAAAGAAATACTTGGTGATTTAATAGAATATAGAAGAATAGAATATTTTTTTTTATAAAGATCGGTTACAAAACTGTTACAAATTTCTAAATCACCATAGTCTACCGGTAATGCCGGTGTGCGAAATTATAATAAGTCTAGAAATCAGAAATATTTTTTTAAATAAAACCTTTTACAAGCCATTTTGAGTCTACTGCCGGATCGGAAACGCGGCCCCACTATTACAAGAAGATCTGGCGGAAGAAACTCAGCGGGCTTGTCATTTATTCGTATCTTTTTTTTAGTAAGATATTACAAAATGTTTAATTCGTAAGTATCTGATTGTTACAGTCATTATAAATCCCATGCTTTCCTGTCATCTAGATATTCAGATATTTTCTAGTAACCTGTTTTTCACAATTTTGTTTTAACACATTTTTTGAAATTTTCAACTGATAAATCTCTAACGGCATCAGGCAACGTATTGTAAAAGCGTACACTTTGCCTAACCACCCATAAAAGAGTTGCTCATTCTGTGGAGTCGAGATACATGCACAGCAAGATGGGAGTGAATATCAACGTTCTTTTTAAATAAGCAAATATTTTTACGTACATACATCAAGTTTTCCAATATATCCAGTCTCCTGCTTTCAATCCAGTGATTAGCAAAATACGGCCTTTGCAGCTTCAAACAAAGTCCAAGATACGGTTAGTGTTGTGTGTAGGCTAAATTCGAAAAAACAAGACCAGAAGGGGGTAGATGAAAACCGATCCCGACGTGAACGACGGAGGAAACTCGCTGCTCCAGTCTGCTCGTGACCAAGGTCAATGTAACTTGGCCGAAACGTCGAGCTTTACAAGTAAGTTTTATATATGTACGCGTTATTGACCCGTTTATATATTTTTAAAAATGATAGTAGAACGCGTTAGTTTAAAAGTTCATAATATTGATAATCTAGTTATTTAATTGAACCTTTAATTTATACAAATTTGAGGCTGTGGGTAATTTCACTTCTGATATTGTAAGGAATACCCTACATTTGGCGATTAATATGCTATTCCACAAATGAGAAAACGCGATGTGCTATTTCACATGGACAACGGCCCTTTCTTTGAATGTTAGGAACTACCTTTACTAATTAAACCACGTAATCAATTATATTACATTTATATTTCTTTTCACATTGCTATTATTACTAACAACTAACAACCTTATTTTAACGAAATATAACTTAACAAAATACATTACCTTTATTACTTATGCACGCTCAAGTATGATCTCAATACTGTTACTTTTACAGTTTACTTGAGGCCAACTGTTCGGTACGACTTGCTCTTTCGAGCGTCGTCGTCAATCTGCCATATCTTAAACAAGTTCTAACTGTCATCCCCATGTTTGGGGACACCAGTTTAAAACAATAATTTTGCCTATTAAATATAATTTCGGGCAAAATCTTGCCCTATTAAATAAAGCCTAACACATGTAGATACCAACGTACAACATAATGGTAAAAAAATGGACCTTGTAGACTCTACTACATTTTTAGGGGTTACTGTAGACGAAAAATTGCACTGGGGACCACATATCGAGAAATTGGTCAGTAGACTAAGTTCAGCAGCATTCGCAGTAAAAAAAATGAGACAGCTTACTGATGTTGATACTGCACGCCTTGTTTAATGTAGTTACTTTCATAGTGTTATGTCATATGGAATTCTTCTCTGGGGGAATTCCGCTGAAATAAATACTATATTTGCATTACAAAAAAGGGCTATAAAGTCAATTTACAATCTTAGTCCAAGGACCTCCCTGAGAGAAAAATTCAAAGAAATCAATATCTTAGTGTAATTTCTCAATACATAAAAATATTTGCTTATTTAAAAAGAATAGTGATATTCACTCCCTAAATACAAGGAACAATTTGTCGCCGTGTTGGTCCCGGCCTCCTTTGAAGAATAGGCCAACTGCCGTTCTGCCAGGCAAGTCGTAAAAGGTGACCGATTGGCTATCGAGTCACTACCATCGTGGCTACTAGGTGGTAGAGTTCTGCATTGTCTCGCCCGGGTCTAGTACCACCGCCTTACTTATTCCTGCCGCAATAGCGTCAGTGCTTGTCGCTGTCGTGTTCCGGTTTGGAGGGTAAGGTAGCCGGTAAACTTATGCATGTGGCATTAGACCTCGCCACAAGATAGCAACGCACCATTAACATCTTTGGTGCCTATAGGCGATGGTTGACTCTTTCCATCAGGAGACCCATCTGCTTGTTTGCTATCTTATGACATAAAAAAAGAACAAAAATAATCTTGCTATGCATGTGTCTCGTCTCCACAGAATAAGCAACTCTTTTATGGGGCAAAGTAAACGCTTCTACAATAAGCTGCCTGCTGCCATTAGAGATTTACCAGTTAACAAATTCAAAAAATGTGTTAAAACAAAACTGTGTAAAAAGGTTACTATAAAATAACTGAATACCTTGATGATAGGAAAGCATGGGATTAACTGCTCCTCATGTCGGCAATCCTTATTATTAATGTAACAATTAGATACTAATTAAATATTATGTAATATTTTATTTAAAAAAATGTTATGAAAAAATGACAAGCCCGCTGAGTTCCTTCCTCCGGATCTTCTCAGTGTGTGGCCGCGTTTCCGATCCGCTAGTAGTTTAAAAAAATGTTGAAGCGTCAAAATAACTTGTAAAAAGTTTTATTGAATAAAGTGTTTCTGATTTCCAATTTCTGATTTCTGAATTTCTACTAGTAATACTATCTAACTTTGATGACATGAGATGAATAATTAATGTATCCCAATGATCGGTGGGTTCTTTTAGCGAATGAAGTGCCCTAAGGTTTTTATTCGTTACGTCAATTAAGTGACGCAATGCTATATGAGATTCATGCAAAATTAGACTGATGTTAAATAAAGCTTGTACATGATTATTAATGAGGAGGCGATTGTTGTTATAGCGCTCACATAATTAGTCCCATGCTATACGATAATTTTCGCTATTAAAATCGATATTTTTAATAATTTCTGCTGCGGCACCCTGTAGGGAAGCGCGCAGGTAATGGAACTTTTTGATGTCGTCTATAGAATTATTATTATTATGAATCAATGATATGAATGTATCGCGAAATTCTAGCCAGTGCTGATAACTACCACTAAAATGAGGCAAATCTATTTTAGGCAAGCGCACAAAATTATTCTGGTTCCCACCTGAATCAGACCTTTCGGAGCCCGTTACGAAACCTGCAGAGTCACGACGCCTGTTGTCCACCGGGGTCAGCAAGCTTCGCGCCACCGCCAAATGCGAATGATACAGCTCTTCGAACTGGGCCCTCACTGCGTAGGCTTCTTCGGGTTTGTCTGCTAGTATTTCGATCTCCGTCTGTAATTAATCGAATTCAGCATAAAGATTTTCAAATTTACTAAGGCGGCCTTCTAGTTTGATGCGTTGTAAATCAGACAACTGTTCACAACTTTTAAGCACTTCTAAATAATTATTGAAAGTTGTAAGCTTGGCTTTCATTGAGCTTCGTTGTTTTATTAAGCGATCAGCCATTTTTAAGATATTAGCACTTAGATGAAATAATGATAATATTTGAAAAGTAAAAAATGTAATCGAAATTAAAATTATGATTTTAAAGTAAAGCAAGGTAGTTCATTCAATGTACAACGATAAGCGATGTACCTAAGTACTTGCGTTCGAACAATAGCTGCCGGCCGCTCGGTACTCGGGCTAACCGGTTTTTTGCAAGTATTCAAGTATAAAATATGTGAGTTATTATATTGAATAAGAATATTACAACGTTTTTAAAGAAACGAAATGATTTAGCTACGTGCACAATTCAATTTGAGGCGAAGAAATATGGAAAGGATTAAAATTAAATAAAAAAAATGTAATTATTTAGGAAATTGAAAGCGTGGGATAAAGGAAGTAAGAAAATTGAAACGATCTCACTGCTACGATCCTCTCCCTTTTTGAAGACCTTCAATTCGTAGAATGGCAAAGACGCGCGATGCGTTGAGTCCGAAGTCCAGTTTTTTCTTCTAGTAATTTCTCGGCGAGTTGGGCCAAAATGTACGAAGCTAAGCGCGACGAGAAAGTATGAAGATACAAGAAGAGTAGCTGGTGGTCTCAAATGCGCAGTAACCGTTGTAATAATTATGAATGTGCGACCGTAGCTTGTGTTCGTGTGGATTCTTGGCGGCAAGTGGTGTGCGACGTGCGTGACGGACGGCTCGCCGCTGGTCTGCGGCCGCGCCCCGCACACCGGAATCCTCTGGTGTATATTCTGGTGTACTAAGTCACAACAGTAACCAGGTCCCATTATTTGTCGGAAGATATGGGCGATTTGTCGGACGATAGTGAGAAGGTAAATAATTGTTTATTATGTAACAATATAACGCATCTAAGTGCATATAAGCCGTATATGCTTACGCTTGAAGTAAACAGATAATTCTTGCGAATGGAATTAGATAACGGGAGTACGATTTCTTGTGTAAGCGATTCTCACTGTAATAAATTATTTAATAAAGAAAAATTCAAAGAATGATATTTACTTTTGAGATACTGTACATTAGCGAGTTAAAGTGATAGGTAAAATTAAGACAATTGTAAAATATGGTAATATATATAAATATTGTAATTTAGATTTATATATTACTAGCTGAGCCCGCGACTTCGTCCGCGAGGAAAAATAAAAAAAAAATAGCCTTAGTTACTCGCTATCACATCAGCTATCTTCCAGTGAAAGTCCCGTCGAAATCGGTCCAGTCGTTCCAGAGATTAGCCGGAAGAAACAGACAGACAGACAGACAGACAAAAATTGTAAAAAATGTTATTTTGGTATACGTACCGTGTATACATCCATATGTATTTAGTAAAATTATGTATTACAACAAAACTCACTTGTACTTCCAGTTCACGTATATTTTTAATTTTTTACTATTCACATCCAACCGGTTTCGCTTATTAAAGCATCATCAGGGATGTTTTACACATATTTTATAATATCTTAACATATTCTTTACATTTCAAGTTATTACTACTCTTTAAAGATGTAAAGAATATGTTAAGATATTATAAAATATGTGTAAAACATCCCTGATGATGCTTTAATAAGCGAAACCGGTTGGATGTGAATAGTAAAAAATTAAAAATATACGTGAACTGGAAGTACAAGTGAGTTTTGTTGTAATGCATAATTTAAAATGCAGTTTCACCAAGTGCCGACGATGGAAACAATCCAATTTATTTAGTAAAAAGCGGTTATTATAATATTACAAACAGACACCCCAATTTTATTTATTTATATAGATGGCGTCAACGCTTGCATTTCTCGCAGATAAAATTGCCCTTACACACATCAATTGATTTTTTTTTGGTAAATCTATCATATCCGAATTACGGATACGCTTTAAATATCAAGTCTTTAATGTTGGTTACGATTTCACGAAGGTCTTTACCTATGTAAATTTTTTTGTAGCCTAATTCAGAAACTTTCCCGTAAGTAACCACTAACCAATCAATATGATCTTGTTTGGAAAATTTGTGCTTCCTCTACTTAAATGACTGCTCATGTTGGTATACCTACAGCTTCAAGAATTAAACAGTTTTCCACAATGGGGAAGATTTAAAGGAAGATTTAATAATATCATTACTACAAATCCTTATTAAGTAGCTATACAAATACAGTACTTACACCTAGTTACTAACGAATTAGATACATATTAGGCCAAAGCGAACGATCATGTATCCCTCAACAACACCGTAAAATAGACAAAATAGATAGAGTATTCAACTACTACAAAGTAAAGTGATTTTTTTCAAAGAAGGAAAATCCAACTTTCCGTATCAAAGAAGTCTATTACGAAAGGAGCCGGTCACATGTCTACTTCGCGCGGGCCGCAGAGGTTAAAGGTATATGATTCCACTCATGTACCTTAAAAAAACCGGCTAATTGCGAGTCGAACTCGCGCATTAAGGGTTCCGTAACATAATCTATAAAAAAACGGCAAACAATCACGTTTGTTGAATGAGAGCCTTCTTAATATTTATTTTATTTTAATTATTTATTTTTAAAGTGATTTTATGCAAATGCAAAAGTGAATTTATGCAAAAAAACACGTTTGTTGTATGGTGGTCACCCTTAAATATTTATTTTATTCTTTTGTTAATTTTAGTTATTATAGCGGCAACATAAATACCTACTTCATCTGTGAAAATTTCAACTATCATGGTTCATGAGATACAGCCTGGTGACGGACAAATAGATAGACGTACAAACGCACGGACGGACAGTGGTGTCTTAGTAATGGGGTCCCGTTTTAAACTTTGAGTATGGAACCTTAAAAAGTATAGTAAAGCCAACGCCCTCACAGTTCTGCTCTTCTCGGCAATGTTCGGTTCTCGTTCGGCGGTCAGAGTAGCGCACCGCATCTCGCACAGCCTTTCGATAAACACCTAGGTACTAAAAAGTATCTTCACGCCCATATCCCCGAAGGGGTAGGCAGAGGTACATGTGCACCCACGATTAGCCGAAGATACTTGGTCCCACAAATGTGATAGGTGGCAAGTCTGTCGCCAACCGGGCACTTTCCAATCCCGGGCAACTTTGTGTTTCTCAGAAAACTGAAAAAACACTTTTTTTTGTGCCCGACCCGGGAATCGAAACCGGGACCTTATGTGGTTAACACCAACGCTGAACCGCTAGACCACAAAGGCGATACCTAGGTACTATTGTTGAGTTATTTTCCTTTTACATTTTTTAAACTATGCATCCAAGTAACATTTTTCGCCGTGTTGGTCCCGGTCTCCTTTGTAGAATAGGCCAACTGCCGTTCTGCCAGGCAGGTCGTAAAAGGCGACTGATTGGCTATCGAGTCACTACCATCGTGGCTACTAGGTGGTAGAGTTCTGCATTGTCTCGCCCGGGTCTGGTACCACCGCCTTACCTATTCCTGCCGCAATAGCGTCAGCGCTTGTCGCTGTCGTGTTCCGGTTTGGAGGGTAAGGTAGCCGGTAAACTTATGCATGTGGCATTAGACCTCGCCACAAGATAGCAACGCACCATTAACATCTTTGGTGTCTATAGGCGATGGTTGACTCTTTCCATCAGGAGACCCATCTGCTTGTTTGCTATCTTATAATATAAAAAAAAAAAAACATGGTATAAGAGCCAAAGCTTGTCTTCCTAAGATCTTCGTGTTGATGAAGTACTTTTCGTTAGTAAGGATTAATATGCCTGCGTATAATAATCCTACTGCTCAAAATTCACCTTATAATTTTCTATAATTTTTTGACTCAAAATTCCTTATTGTGTTGTTGTTATAAGAGATAGATATATAGTGTCGCGGATTTTTTTGTGCATCTACTAAAAACCAATATATTTGTAGTGCATTGTACTTACGTGTACTTAAGCATTACGCCAGCCAGCACACGCGGATACAGCCGTTTGATACCGCTTTTTCTTCCGACTTAGTTTACAAATATCAATATTTTACGCTAAGAATAATTGTAACGTATTGCTTGATAGTAGTGCTGCCGATCGATTGTAGATTATCGATAGGATATCGATATTCTATCGATAGTAGTCCGATAGTAGTACTATCGATATTATAATCGATAGTATCGATTAAATCGATACTATCGATTGTTCAAAAAGATACAATACTATTGGAAAAATAAAATACTATTAATACTATCGATAGTATCGTATCTCCCAGTCAGAAAAGTATCGATCCTATCAATAGTATCGATACTATTTAATTTCTAGGAAACGATAGTATCGACAGTATCGGTACTATCGATACTATCGTAAATTAGCATACAATCGATAGTTCAAAACAATCGATGGTATCGATACTGTAAATTCTATCGCTACTATTGTTTCCTAGACATTCAATAGTATCGATACTATCGATAGTATTGATTATTTTTTCATTAGGAAACACGATACTATAGATAGTATCGATAGTATTGCACTTAGCAGATTGTATTGTATTCTTCTAAATTATCGATTTAATCGATAGTATCTATAAAATCGATGGTTGTATCGATGGTATAGGCTTTTTTAGATTAAAACTATCGAGTGCGGAACTATCGATAGTTTGGCAACATTACTTGATAGCCTTTAACTTTCCTAGCTATCATTAATCATACACACAAAAATTATTTTCAATCCGACTTGAATTAGCGGCTACCGCATTCAATGAACAAACAAACATTAAAATACTCGTATCACAATCATAATTAACATAAGGCTAAACTCAACGATTTAATTACATGTATATGTGTTTCAATACGTTAGCGCGATGTATTTTCGTGCAGCGACATCTAGTTAATGTGCACTACGTTACGCTTTGCGTTACGCTTTCTTTCGATTAATTTTATTTCCCGTGGGAACGAAATATTTTCCCGTGGTAAAACGTAGCCTATGTCCTTTCTCGACGTCTAATCTATGTTTATGTCAAATTTCATCAAAATCGGTTCAGTGGTTTAAGCGTGAAAGCGTAACAGACAGACAGATAGACAGACAGACAGACAGAGTTACTTTCGCATTTATAATATTAGTATGGATTAAAAATGCTAGCATCCCATTATTGGGTCGTGAGTGGATTGAAAACTTGGGAATTTTGTCGAAAATGGGGAGACCAATTGTAAATAATAATTTTATAGGGAATCGTAGCTTTAACCTGACCGATTTCAGTTCCAAATACTCTGATGTTTTTGCCGATGGACTGGGACGATTTACCGGCAGCTCGGTGAGTTTGAGAGTTTGTGAGGGGGCTCCACCTGTATTTATGCATGCGCGTCCCCTCCCATATGCCATGCGGGAACCGGTAGAGCGTGCGTTGGATCAGATGGTAAGTGATGGCATTATTACTCCCGTAGAAACAAGTGAGTGGGCTACAGCCATTGTCTCAGTAGTAAAGTCCGATGGGTCAATAAGAATTAAAATTACGCTTTTTACAGGAAACTTACTTCGTATTTTAAAATAACTATAATTAATGCACACTCTTATTCTTCCAATTATAGACTATGCAGATTCTTGTTACCTTGATGCCACTGAAGATATAGTAGATAAACTTGAGAGGTTGCAGAACTTGTGCATCCGCTTTATCTATGGCATGAAAAAATTTGACCATGTTTCTGGTTCTCGGGCAGAACTTAAATGGCTTCCAATTAGACAGCGCAGAAAAACTCACATACTTTGTTTATTATTTAAAATTCTTTTTAATCCACAATCTCCTAAGTATTTTCGTGATTCCTTTGGATTTTTACACTCTCCTGAATCCCCAAGGAAAACTCAACAAGGTTCTTACGCTAGAGTGAGCGTAAGAACCTTGTTGAGTTTTCCTCCTAACAACTCTGCTGCTTATTTGCACTCGTTTACGGTACATGCTGTAAGTCTGTGGAATTCCCTGCCTAGTGAGATTTGCCTTTGCCAGACTTGAGAGTCCTGTAAAAAACGAGTCAAAGAACACTTCCTAGCTGAAATGTAAATTTTCCTTACATTGTATGTATTTTTTTTCTCTACAACATTTCGTTTTTTAAATACTATATAAGCATATGTTAATTTAGTTTCATAGTTTATATTTGTTATTTTTTGTACACTAGGTCTACTCAATTCATTATTTTCACTTTTTTATTCTCCTTTAACGGGTTGGCTGGAAGAAATCTCTTTAAGTAGAGATAAGCTCGCCCATTATACTTATGTTACGTTAATATTGTCTTTTTTGTATTGTATTCTGTGTACAATAAAGTATTAAATAAATAAAAAACTTTCAGGCTAATTTACGGATTTATTTTAAAATCTTCTGCTTAAAAGACTGCGTCAAATACCGTAAAATAGGTTAAAATCGGTTTATTCTTTCGGGATTTATAAATGACGAAAGTTTTTTAAAAAGTTTTTTTTTCATATTTCTTAGACATTTTTTACCTAATAAAACAATTTAAAGCTCAAAAATTGCGTTGAATGTTATTCGAAAAATCAAAGTCAGTCATCATTACGCCGTGTTGGTCCAATACTCCTTTGAACTGAAAAGGCCAACTGCCGTTCTGCCAGGCAAGTCGTAAAAGGCGACCGACTGGCTATCGAGTCACTACCATCGTGGCTACTAGCTGGTAGAATTCTGCATTGTCTCGCCCGGGTCTGGTACCACCGCCTTACCTGTTCCTGCCGCAATAGCGTCAGTAGTTTTATACAGTTACATGAGTTGGTTAGATAGGTGTGTTACATAATATATAGCAATCCTAAAGGATAGGTATAATTTATTTAAGTTTGTGGTATACGGTATATATAATATTGTCATAGGTAGATTTAGGTTAGGTTTTACAAGGTTCTTTTATAACTACTTTAATTTGTTCAATAGTTATGTTACCGACAGTGTTCGAAAAGCTGTATATTTTTTTGAAATGATGATCGACTTTGATTTTTCATATAACATTCAACGCAATTTTTGAGCTCTAAATTGTTTATTTATTAGGTAAAAAATGTCTAAGAAATATGAAAAACACTTTTTAAATCTTTCGTCATCGATAAATCCTTAAAAAACCAACCGATTTTAATCTATTTTACGGTATTTGATGCAGAATTTTAAGCAAAATATTTTAAAATAAATTGGTAAATTAGTCTGAAAGTCATTTCAAAAATACGAAGTAAGTTTCCTGTAAATAGTGTAATTTTAATATTTGATAATTTGATTTTAATTTTTGAAACGGCATTTGGCGCAGTTTTTTTAGTACTAAAATAACGTAGAAGATCAAAAAATTATTGCTTGAAAAATTTTGAAGTTTTGTTGAAAAAACACTTTATTCAAAATTTTTCGTGAACGATAGCTCCTGACCGGATAAACCGATTTTGATGCAAATGTACGCATTGGAAGCAGGAAATTTATGCATTAGACTGGTCAAGGCGTTCAAAAATTATGAGACGTTTACATACACATAGAGACACACATAATTACATATATACATACATATACATACATACAAACATACATATGTATCTATGACATACATACATCCAGACGTACTGACGCCATCGCGAAAATAGTCGGAAAACGTCCTATAAGTCGATTTTCGAAAATCGGGGTAAAATCAGTAGTTTTCTGATCCACATACGTAGCGGCAAGTTAAAAATCTGTAAATTGATTGATCCTGCAGGCTATTCCTGAAACTTTCCGCTAAATTGAGGTATTTGAAACTCAAAGAAACAAAAGCTATACTAAAGCAAACATTTTTTTCGGAGTTCAAAAATCTTAATTTTATCATAAGTGATAGTCATTTCATTTCTGAAAAGAAAATCTGTTGACAACGAAAATCATAATTTATGTCCACTGTATTTAGTTTACGTTCACCTTGTATAGATGGCGCTGTGTCATTTATAGATCGCGTTATCGTGTGACAGCAGCGTTGGAATATTGTAATATATCAGTTCAGTATATGGGAGTGTTTCATTTTTGGACTTTTGTTCATGGTCCTTCGAGCCGGATACCGGAATTGGAGGATTTTGACTGCTGCCGAAGTCGGCAGCAGTACCGATCTAGTAGTGGATTGCTACTAATGGTACGTTCATCATCATCATCAGCGTGCATCATCATCAGGATTCATCATCATCATACCTTTTAGCTGGAGTTGAGTTTAATAGTGAGTGAGTGACAAGTGGACAAATTGTGAGTACATTTAAAACATTATTAGACTTAAAAATTTGTGTCAAAATACAACTTGTAAAATTTTAAAAATATTTTTAGACTTGTAAATTTTAATGATCAATATTGGACTTGTAGTAATTTCATTAATTGCATGTTTAATTTGGACTTAGAATAATTTCGAAAAAAGTGACTATACGGGGAACCTATGCCCGATTTTTAATTGATAATCTAAAGTTTCAAACACTTAGAAAAATTTCATTATAATTTCAACTTTATATTTTAATAGTTAATATTTACTTGTTGTGTAATTGGATGCATATTGTAACTTAAATTTCACTGGTTTTAAAGTTTATTTTGTAATTAATTTAACGGCGAGCATTTACTTTGGCTCTTTACATGAACAAGATGGAATCGTATATTAAAGTGCAAGATAATTTGTATGAAAGAATACTTAAGGCAAAAGCCAACTTTAAGAAATCGCCCAAAGATCGGTTGGCAAATGATTCATATTTACAAACTAGATTGGATGCCCTTGAAGAACTGTGGTTAAAATTTTCCACAACACATACCAAACTCATACAAGATTCTGATAGTGATATCCTAAAGTTGACACCATATATTCAATCTGATCTTTATGGAAATTGTGAAGAATTGTACATTGAGTACAAGTTTGAGTTACGAGAAGCTCGTGCTAAATTAGTAAAACGGCAACCTGCGGGAAATGCACATCTTACTAGTGCTCAAGCATCCTGTTCAAATCAGCAAGGTTTCAAACTGCCGAAAATAGTAATTCCATCGTTTTCCGGAAAATATACAGAGTGGACGAGCTTCAGAGATCTGTTTTTGTCTTTAGTACACAATAATTCAAATTTAGACGACGTTCAAAAACTCCACTATCTAAAATGTCAACTCAATGGAGAAGCGGAACAGCTTTTGCGGCATATTCCAATCACAGCTGAAAATTACCAATTATGCTGGAAACAACTGGAAGATCGTTACAGCAACAAAAAGTATCTTGCCAATTGCATTTTAAAAAAGTTCATGAGCCAAAGAAATATAACATCAGAATCGGCTACTGCACTTAGAGAAATGTTAGATACCACTAATGAATGCATGCATGCTTTAAGAAATTTGTCTGTAGATGTAAGCTCTTGGGACACTATTATTATATACATTTTAGCCTTAAAATTAGATGCCGAGTCCCGCAAACAATGGGAACTCAAAACCAGTGAGAATTGTAATGAGTTACCAACATATAATCAGTTTAAGGAATTTTTAGAAATTCTTTCTCGGTCACTAGAGTTTATTGATCCTAAATTAGTTAAACAAAATATCTCACCATCGAAAGCTATTGTCACTTCAAAGGTATTCCATGCTACAAATATAAATTGTATTTATTGTGCTGATGAACATCATTTACGAAACTGTAAAGGTTTTGCAAAGGAGATGACTGACGCTCGACGTAATTTCGTACAATCACATAATCTTTGCTTCAATTGTCTGGGTGCAGGTCACAATGTATATTCGTGTCGCCAGAATTCCAGATGTCGAATTTGCAAAAAGAAACATCATTCTCTACTTCATCCCAAAAATGTTTCAGCTCCAACAGAATCACCCATGAGTGGGTCAGAATCAGGTGCTTTAACAGCATCGACACCACAACAGGTAGAAATAACTAACAATATCAGAGCCTGCTTCTCAAATATCAGTGGTCAAGTTTTACTTGCCACCGCATTAGTTAATGCGAAGTCACACACAGGCTCAGGAAAATAGCGCACAATAGCTCCATATTTGGGTTAGGAAGTGACGAATCAATTTCAGTTACCTCTAAGGCGAGGGTTGAACTTGAGATTCATTCACTTCATCGCAATTTTAAGGTTTGCGTTCAAGCTTTTGTGCTCAACAAGCTTACCTCATTCCTTCCTGAAAGGAAGGTTTTAGTTGAGTTATGGCCTGAGATGTCCGGCATAGTTTTGGCAGATCCCTCATTTGGAACACCAAATAAAGTTGACATGCTCCTTGGAGCAGATGTTTATAGCAAAATTATCCTAGAGGGCTTAATTAAGAGTTCACCGAAGTCACCAATAGCACAAAACACACAATTCGGTTGGATTCTATCTGGTCCAGTTCAATCAAATTCTAACGCCAGCACCATCAGGTGTAATCACATTCATCAAAATGATGAATACGAACTTTTAAAAAAGTTTTGGGAGTTAGAAGCAGAACCACTGGATATTAACAACCCTCATCTTACAGAAGAAGAACTAAGGTGTGAACAGATATTCTCTTCCACTACAGTGAGAGACCACTCAGGGCGATATATTGTCAATTTGCCTTTCCGTACCGTTGATCCAAAAAGTAAGTACGGTAACTCAAGATCCATTGCAATCAACCAATTTCATAACCTGGAAAGAAGGTTGATGAAGAACCCGAACCTCAAAGGTGAGTACGCTGCTGTAATAGAGGATTACAAGAATCTGGGACATATTGAACGTATACTAGATGATCAAAAGGAGTCAGCGGATGCTGTATATCTTCCACACCATGCAGTGGTTCGTGAGGACAAGGACACAACGAAGGTTCGTATAGTGTTTAATGCTTCTTGTCCAGGCATTAACGGAGTCGCACTCAATGATGACCTCATGGTAGGGCCATCTCTGCAGTATGATTTACGTCACATTATAATGCGTTGGCGCAAATATCCCATTTGTCTAATTTCAGACATTGTAAAAATGTACAGACAAGTACTTGTCACAAGGCTCCATACCGATTTTCAACGTTTCGTGTGGCGCGAAAATCCTAACGAGGAATTGCAACATTTCAGGCTTCTATGAGTCACGTTTGGAACTGCGTCAGCACCTTACCTGGCTGTCCGAGCATAACAGCAAGTAGCACACGACGATGGCGAGAAATTCCCCTTGGCTTCTGAAAGAGTCCTGCAAGAGTTCTACATGGACGATTTGATGACTGGTTGTTACTCTGTAGAAGAAGGTATACAGGTTTATAATGAAATGACGGAGATGCTTAAAGGAGCCGGTTTTATCTTACAGAAATGGAGTAGCAACAGCGAAGAAATTCTGAAAAATATAGATGAAAATCCAACTGAGATTAAACAAAACCTGAAATTAAAAATTGATGAAGTTTTAAAAATTCTGGGTCTTACCTGGAACCGTAGAAACGATGTATTTGAATATACAATACAACTTCAGCCTTTCTCCACACCTGTAACAAAACGAAAGGTTATATCAGAAATTTCACGGTTATTTGATCCACTGGGATGGCTTGCACCAGTCATAATTTCAGCTAAAATTTTTATTCAAAAATTATGGCTTTCAGGAATTGAGTGGGATGATCAACTTCCTCCTCAACTACTGAAGGACTGGTTAAGCTATCGCAGTGATTTAAATGAACTTACCAAGTTAAGTATCCCACGTTGGATCCATACAAGCAAGGACGACAGTGTGCACGAATTGCATGGATTTTGTGACGCCTCAAACGATGCGTTTGCCGCGGTCGTATATTTACGAGTCGTAAATATTAAAGACGAAGTTTCAGTGTCACTAATAACTTCCAAAACGCGGGTTGCTCCTATAAAGCAAATTTCTATTCCACGACTGGAGCTGTGTGGAGCGGTGACACTTACTCGACTGCTAGTGGAAGTAGCTAAAGTAATGGATATAGATAAATCTAACCTTCACGCTTGGACTGACTCGCAAGTCGTTCTCGCTTGGTTGAAAGGACAACCTAACCGTTGGAAGACGTTTGTCGCTAACCGGGTATCAGAGATTATCACTTCTATAGAACCGTGCCGCTGGCAACATATCTCTACGAAAGAAAACCCTGCGGATTGTGCATCACGTGATTCCAAACATTGGGATCTCCGCCTCTGGATGGAAGGCCCAAGGTGGCTGAAAGAAAAGCGAATAAATTACCCAAAGGTTGTAACTGAGGACATACATTTAGAAGAAAAGAAGAAAAATATTTGTTTAGCGTCTACTTCTAAAGGCGTAATTCAAGGACAGTTTGAACCAGAAGAAGAAATTTATACACGATTTTCATCACTAAGAAGGCTAGTTCGGGTTATTGCCTTCTGTAAGAGAATGACAAAGCGAATTAGAAAGAAAGATGTTAAAGAGTGGATTACCAGTTCTGAAATAAAAGATAGTTTAAACACATGTATTAAAATATGTCAAGAAAAATATTTTGCCGAGGAACTGCAAAACTTAAAAAATAAAGTGGAAATAAGTAACAAAAGCAAACTTAGCTCACTTAATCCGCTTATCGATGATGATGGTATACTTAGAGTAGGTGGCAGGCTCCAACACGCAGACCTCAATGATGATCGGAAGTATCCAATAATTCTGCCTCGTGGATCCCATTTTACGTACTTGATTATTGCTGATGCTCATGACAAAACATTACATGGTGGTCCCCAGTTGATGCAAATGTATTTGCAATCAAAGTACTGGATAATAGGAGCTAAAGACTTAATACGTCTTTATATACGTAAATGCGTACGTTGTGTACGATATTCAGCTCGTATTAAGCAACAGCTAATGGGGCAAGTACCAGCTGCAAGGGCTACTTCCTGTCGACCTTTCTGGAAGACCGGGATCGATTATGCCCATAAATATAAGAACCTCAAAGGGCAGAGGTCATCAATCGCATAAAGGCTACATTTGTTTATTCATTTGTATGGCCACTCGCGCTATCCACCTAGAAGCAGTAAGCGACCTTACTGCTCAAGGCTTTCTCGCGGCCTTTAAGCGCTTTACAGCACGTCGTGGTCATTGCGCCGAAGTTTGGTCCGACAATGGAACCAATTTTGTGGGTGCTGCACGAGAACTTAAATTCCTATTTGCGCAAGAAAAGTCCAATATAGCAGTTGAAATTGCAGACCAGCTTGCTATAAACGGAACCGATTGGCATTTCATCCCTCCTCATGCTCCAAACTTTGGCGGATTGTGGGAAGCAGGAGTAAAATCTACAAAATATCATTTAAGGCGGGTGGTTAGCAATTCTACTTTAACTTTTGAGGAAATTACGACATTACTTTGCCAAATAGAGGCTTGTTTGAATTCTCGGCCAATTTCAAGGATAACTGATAATCCTGATAATCCAATCCCACTAACACCGGGTCATTTTTTAATAGGCGAACCGCTGGTTTTAGCACCTGACGTCAACTACGAAACTTCTAACATCACAAGCCTCCGTAGGTGGCAACTTACCCAAAAAATGACACAAGATTTCTGGCGTCGGTGGTCACATGAATATTTGGTCCAATTCTACCATCGCTACAAATGGAATCATATTGTTCCTGAACCCAACATTGGAGATTTAGTACTAGTGGTTGAAGATGATCTTCCACCTGG
Source organism: Apodemia mormo (assembly GCA_036924255.1). Classification (NCBI taxonomy): domain Eukaryota; kingdom Metazoa; phylum Arthropoda; class Insecta; order Lepidoptera; family Riodinidae; genus Apodemia; species Apodemia mormo. The sequence goes on from JAUPFN010000032.1 coordinate 4,621,116, forward strand.
TAGATGGTTGTACGGTATTATAGTTAACAAGCATCCTGGATTGGACGGAATTACGAAAGTCGTCAGCCTTAGGTGTAAGGACAATATAATAAAACGTCCTATATCCAAACTCTGTTTTTTGCCCGTTACAACATGAAATTTTGTTGAAAACGTTGTATAAATATATAAGTAGTGTTATAAGTTGTTTTTTCATCAATGTTTATTTATCATTTACCGTTGTTTTATATTTAGCACATTTTCAATCAGATTATTATTGTTGTTTAGGTTATAAATTTCACTTTTGCAATTATTGTACCATTGCACATTTATTATTTTATTTATTGTTTTATTGTGTTTACAGTCCATTGCTCTTTTGTATATAGTGATGAATGGTGGGCTGCGTTAAGGAAAATTTTAAAGAATTTGTCCTTGGTGGGCTGTATGTTGACAACGAAAATCATAATTTATGTCCACTGTATTTAGTTTACGTTCACCTTGTATAGATGGCGCTGTGTCATTTATAGATCGCGTTATCGTATGACAGCAGCGTTTTTATTTTACTGATCGCCCACTGTTCATTACGAGCACACCTTTTAATACCGGTTGTTGGAATATTGTAATATATCAGTTCAGTATATGGGAGTGTTTCATTTTTGGACTTTTGTTCAAAATCGAACACATATTTTCAAACATTTTCATTATTTATGAGACATAAGATAACCGATTTTGATCAAATTTCGAATTTTTTAGTTTTTTCCGACGCAGTTTTTTAGAGTGAAAAGCTGATTCAATTTTTAAGTCCATCGGTATATCATATCAACATGAAATTTATTTAAAAAACATTAAGTAAGTTTGCTGAAAACACAAAATATTAATATTTGAAAAGCTGTAAGTTTTGAAAACTTGATTCGATTTTGATTTTCGAAACTGCATTTGAAAATTATTGGATAAAAAAATTTCGAAGTTCAGTCGAGAAAAACCCTTAATTTAAATTTATCTTCAATTTATATGAAATTTCATCCAAATATGTCCAAGAAAAAAAATCATACAATTTTTATTCCTCTATTTCAACCTCTTGGAAGTAAAATTTTTAATGATCATTTCTCAGTGGGTGCTTAAGTCATAAGAGGAATGCGTGTGCGAAATTTCAAGTTTCTAACCCTAAGGATTTGGCCTGTACGTTTATATAAAACTTTTATGCCCTATTTTACCCTGTAAGGGACTGAATTTTGAAAAACGCCAAAATACATAACTCATGTTTTTTGCCATATTCAATTCGTACGAAATTTTATGCATGTACATATGTCCAAGGAATATAAAGTTTCAAAAAATTTCATTCCCTATTACACCCCTTTGAGGGTTGAATTTTGAATAGTATTTCCTTAGTGGGTGCGTACCGTCATAGGAGGAATATGTATGCGAAATTTCAAATTTTTTTTGGTTTGGTTTGGTTTGGCCTGTGCCTTATACACGACTATTATAATTTTATTTTAGGCGTTAAATTTTGAAAAACGCTGAGAATACATAACTTATTATTGTTGCTGTACTCAATTGATATGAAATATCATGCAAATATGTCCAAGGAATAAAAAAATATATAAAATTTTATACCCTATTTCATCATATCATAATTAAATCGGAAACTGTTACTGTTAAAAAAATTATATATGAAATACATTGATAATTTAGGTTATTTTATGAAGAAAAAGGATATTACTCTCCTTTTTAACCGACTTCAAAAAAGGAGGAGGTTCTCAATTCGGCCGGTATATTTTTTTTTATGTATGTACACCGATTTCTCCCTGGTTTCTGAACCGATTTACGTGATTCTTCTTTTGTTTGATGCGAAATGGTTTCGAATTGGTTCCATAAAAATTTGATTTAGGTAGGCCCAGTAGTTTTTACTTTATAAGCATTTTTTTAGTAATTTTACCTATCCCGATGTCGGAATTCAAATCTCGCAAGTAAATTTGATCCACTTCCCGGTTACCGATTGAGCTGAAATTTTTTATACATATCTAAATTGGATGACAATGAAAACTTATTATGATGATGATGATGTTGATGGAATCTGATGATGGAATCGGAAGGTGACTACAGGAACTCAGTAATTAAATGGTTAAAAATCGGTTAATGACAAGATTCTATCGAGTTTGGGCTCGTCTGGTTCGTGTTGACGAGCACTTAGGTGCTTGGTGGTAACTAGGATCCTCCAGGGTCCGATGATGAAACCGGAAGGTGGCCATAGGAATTAGTAATTAAATGACACAACTCCATCGAGTTTGGGCTCGTTTGATTCGTGTTGACGAGCACTATGGTGCTTGGTCGTAACTAGGATCCTCCAAGGTACAATGATAAAGCCAGAAGTTGGCCATAGGAGCTCAGTAATTAAATGACACAACTCTATCGAGTTTGGGCTCGTATGATTTGTGTTGACGAGCACTTAGGTGCTTGGTAGTAACTAGGATCCTCCAAGGTCCAATGATAAAACCAGAAGGTGGCCATAGGAGCTCATAATTAAGTGACACAACTCTATTGAGTTTGGGCTCGTATGATTTGTGTTGACGAGCACTTAGGTGATTGGTGGTAACTAGGATCCTCCAAGGTCCGATGATGAAGCCAGAAGTTGGCCATAGGAGCTCAGTAATTAAATGACAAAACGCTATCGAGTTTTGGCTCGTTTGATTCATGTTGACGAGCACTATGGTGCTTGGTGGTAACTAGGATCCTCAAAGGTTCGATGATGAATCCAGAAGCTGGCCATAGGAGCTCAGTAATTAAATGATACAACTCTTTCGAGTTTGGGCTCGTTTGATTCGTGTTGACGAGCACTATGGTGCTTGGTGGTAACTAGGATCCTCCAAGGTCCGATGATGAAACCAGAAGCTGGCCATAGGAGCTCAATAATTAAATGACACAACTCTATCGAGTTTGGGCTCGTTTGATTCATGATGACGAGCACTTTGTTGCTTGGTGGTAACTAAGATCCTCCAAGGTCCAATGATACAGCCAGAAGGTGGCCATAGGAGCTCAGTAATTAAACGACACAATTCTATCGAGTTTGGGCTTATTTGATTCGCGTTGACGAGCATTTTGGTGCGGTTGGTAACTAGTTATAAAATAATAGAAAATAGTCTTGACAAAAGTCTTCGTTCTACGTCTGTCAAGTCGATCAGTTCAGGAGGTAAAGACATAACTTCCACGTTGTTACAGTAGGCCTGTGAAGGAACTTTTTTTATGGTAGTCGAGCAACGGTAGCTGCTCCATTAAAATGTGCTGTGACTAATGAAGTCTGTAATTTTGGATATAATAATTGCTTACAGATTGTACATGCCACTTCAGCGTATTGAATTATGGTGGTTATAAAATTACACTCAGTCATTGAACGAAGTCCTTGTGACGTCTTACGTACTGTCGCTAGCCGGTTCTCTCGTTGCTGAGCAGCTTTCGTATCACTTCTAATCTATGAGCTCTCTGCTTGGCGGACTACTTAGATAAACGCTTCTTAATGGAGACCAATTCTATGAGCATTCTGCTCGGCAGACTCGTTTGATAAAGGCTTATTAATGAGATCAAGTCTATTAGCTCTCTTCTCAAAAGACCCATTCGCTAGACGCTCTTGGATCTAGAATTATATTGTTCAAAAGTTTCTTGACGTAAACGTGATTTCATGCATCTTATGCTTTCATGGCCATCAAACGTTTTTCACGATCTTTAATAGTCTCACAAGAACGTGACATTGTGTTACGAAGAGCATTTTACGGAGACGACTACTTTTGTTTCATTAGAGGAGACCAAGATGCTAAATAGGTAGTTACTCGAGCGTCGTAGGGACCTATTGGATTTTGTAGACTAAATTATAGGAAAAATAAAAGGTTTATATAATGTTTTTCCTTTCAATGGTGGGGAAAAAATCTACATATAAAAAAATGTTTAAAAAAATCAATGACATGGAAACACTGACGCGTGTTAGATTAGGGTATGGTGAGTTAATTGCCGCTAAAATTTAGAAAATCTGATGATTCCAGTGTAGCGTAAGGTAGTGGGAGGGTTACAAATTTGTAAAGAAAACGTTGTCTTGACACTCTCGAGCGCGTCTGAATTTTCTTTTATTATGGAGGAAATGATGTAAGAATTACGAAAAAATATAATCTGACAATTTCCACAAGCCGAAGTTATCTTTTGTTTTTTTTTTCTGCCATAGTTACCCTCCTCTATAGAAAGGGCTTATATTTGGTGGAGAGACTTAACCGTACGTGAGGTACCCCTTCCTATGGTAATCTGCCGCACTCGAGTAAATACCAAAATCCCCTCTTATTTTCTTAGATAGATAGATTTCTTTAATTTTGTTATATAGTTCGAATAGTGTAAGCTTTATTAGTTTTAAAGTATGTTATTACTATTTTTGTTTGAGTGTATAAAAATGCGTCTACTTTACTGATTATCTACACAGACAATTAACTAATGTTTGATGTTCTTGTTTGATAAAGAATAATTCACCACTTGGGGTAATATTAAAATTCATTATATGAAAACAAAATTGTAAACTTGCACATTACACGAGAGGATACGTAAAGGCTTCTAGTATTACGTACAAAAAGCATAAACTGCGTGTTTACGGGTGAAGGTCTTTTCTTCACTAGTAATTATTCGGATCAGTTATAATTAATATAAGCATAAATACATTTGATGAATAGTGTATTATAAAAGTGCTAAAGCGCATAGTACATTTGAACAGACAATATAATGTATAGAGGCTTTGTGTTCAACTTACTGAATGCGTCAATTTTATATTCAAAGGTGAAGATATGATTTCTTCACCTTTATATATTTAGGTTTAGCACGACTAGTAATATTAAGGTTAGTGAATGTTAAGTTCTGCATTCTTGAGAGGTAAACTGCACGCTCTCGGGTGTGTGCTTACTTCACAAGTATGTATTTAGATTATTGTAAATACGTTTAGTGTTAAGTACTGCGAAGGTGTTAAGCACTTAGCAAGTGCACTTGAATATAAAATAGTGTAAAAGTAAATGAATGAATGAATGAATGAAAGTAAAGCCTTTCAATTTGATCAATTTACTAGATGTGTCAACTGTGTCAAGTAGTACACTTAAACAGAAAATTTTGACTTTCAATTTAAATATTTTCACAGAGAATATTTAAAAAAAAGTAAAATTCATATAGTAACATAAGAAATTTGACATCTAATTTAATTAAAATCACTATGACTTTTGTTTGTGTATGTAAAAAAAAAATACATAATGAATATTATGTTGTTGCGCATGTGTTACTTAATAGTAATAATAATTACATGTTAATTATTATTTTGCACCCCGTATAGACGGAATATAGTGCACTAACTTTATTTTATATTGTAACATCCTGGTTTACTTCAGTTCAAACAAGAAATAAATTATGATTAATGAAAAGGTGAAGATTTGTTATCTTCACGTTTGACTAGTCTGATTAGGTGCATATAGTTTTATTACAAATAATGAGTGCTGTAAATAAAATTAAAATCCTACTTCCATGATAGGTTTTCTACCCAAGTAAATATTCCGATTAATTATTGTAAATAAGATTAGTGTTTTCAATTCATTTTGGTACAATTGTATATTCATATTGATACAATTAATGTTGTTACAAATATTTTTTGTTGTGAAAAAAAGGTTATATATAAAACTCAACTGTATATTCATAATGGTACAATTAATATTGTTACAAATATTTTATATTGTAAAAAAAATAGGTTATATATAGAACTTTCATTATGAGATGTAATTTACTCACATACAGATGAATATTATTTTTTTTCACACTTTAGCAGAAAAATGTGTGGAGACTTTGTTCAAGTTACCGGATGTGTTTGTTAACTGTATTTTCATAGAGGAAGATATGTTTTCTTCACAAGTTGTGATTATATAGTTTATCTGAACAGAAAGATTTGTAGAGGCTTTATGTTCATTGTACTGCGTATCTTAACCGTGCATTTAAAGTCGAAGATACACGGTTAAAGAAGATATACGAATACGTTTTCTTCACAAGTTGTGATAATATAGTGCATTTGAATGGAAAGCTGTGTAAATGCTTAACTGTATATTCAAGGGTGAAGATATGTTTTTTTCACAAGTAAGAATTATATAGTAAACTTAGGCAGAAAGATATGTAGAGACTTTGTGTTCAATTTGCTGCTTTCCTCAATTGTATATGCAAAGATGAAGATATGTTGTCTTCGCGTTTACATTGTGTGCAATTTATGTTATTAAAATTAAGGAATATCGTCCGTAAAGCCGTTATAGACCTATGTAGAATATCGTCAATTGATGGATAATGTTATCGATTAATTTCTAAGTTTGAGTTGACTTTATTTCATTTTTTTTTACATTTTATCGTAAAACTTTAATAGCATATGTTTTATGAAATTAAATTGTCTTCGAGAGTTTAGTTATAAATTTATGAATGTGATGATTCACGGGACGTGAATGATGCAGGACGGCCGAATGTTGTCAATATTTTACACACTCGTATTTAAAATGAGTATATGCGGCCATCAATTTCTAAACTGTTATGTCAAGATAAAAAGTGTTAATTTTTACTTATTATTAAAATATCTAATGGAATATTAAGATCTGTTAATTATTTAACATATTTAAAATTAATATGATTTTTGAGCTGAAATTAAGTCAACTATTTGATTAAGGTAATAATTAAGTAAATAAACCTTTAGAATAAAATATTATAAAAGGCCTGACAGATATGTTTTCCAGGCATTCGTTTTTGTGAAACTGAGAAGTGAAGTGTCATCAGACGTGTATTTTGTATTTAATATTTAATATTTAATTAATATAATCCAATATTCCGTCAGTTGTTGTTTAAATTGATAAATATTTTACCTTTTACCAAGTGGAGCGAACATTACATTATTACAAATATACCTAACGTTCACCTTGGCGGGAATCTATAAGTTATGCCGCCAAAATATAACCTTGATGTTATTAATACAAACCCATATTAATAATGTTACCTTACCTATGAGGAACTCTAAAACTATTACAATATTACAATTGTAACTTACATTCGCATTGGTGGGAATCTAATTTACCGCCAAAATCTAACCTTAATGTAAAACACAAAATGGCTGACCTAACTTAATTCCTTTAGCAATTTAAAATCCTAATAATATTTAAACCCTAGTACAATGACTACACTTAGTTAACACCGTTACCTATCTATAGATAGGAAAGTTGATTATTTGTATTATCTATGGAGTTATTCGTGTAACTTTCGCCTAGCGTACCCTGCCTCACTATTCCTAAATATCAACAGTGAATTTACGAAATGGCGTCACTACAATTAATTTTACCTCTAATATAGTTGTACCTCTAATTAATAGTGAGGCAGGTTACGCTAGGCGAAAGTATACTTTCGCCTAGCGTACCCTGCCTCACTATTCCTAAGTATCAACAGTGAATTTACGAAATGGCGTCACTACAATTAATTTTACCTCTTACACGAATAACTCCATAGATAATACAAATAATCAACTTTCCTAAAGCCAAAGATCACCCCCTATTGCTTTTAAACCAACTTCCATACAATACACCTTACAAAACTAATATACATCACCGGTCTTATATTCGGCCTAGATATTGTTAGTATCTATTAATATTAAATATTAAAACCATTAACTTCATAATTAAATATGTATCTCAGTTAGCCTGTTCCAGAAAGATTATCAATAAAACAGAATAAAATATAAAGAAATAATATTTCATTAATATAAAAGTGAATTTGCACAAAGTTATTACCTGAATAACTTGCGAAATCCTAACTAATTACTCACAAGACGACGCGACTCTTCTAGAAAATGGCTTCTAACCACCAAACGCGGGAAAACTTCCAACTTTTTTCTATTAATCTGTCTTCCATGAAGTCCCAGGGCCAAGAGAGCCTCCTTTGCCGCGCCTGAATACTTTGCGAAATTCCTAATTACTCACAATACGACGCGACTCTTCTAGAAAATGGCTTATAACCACCAAACGCGGGAAAACTTCCAACTTTCTTCTATTACTCTGACCTCGACGAAGTCCCAGGGCCAAGAGAGCCTCCATTCCCCACAAAAAGCTATTTATACCCCATTTTTTCTCGAAAATGTGGCGTCCTAATGACGTCACGCGCGTTCTTTTTCTTCCACCAATCAGAGCCCCCTTCATTTTCTTTATCCTTTCATACAGTCCTTTTTTATTTTATAATTTCCGTTTATTATTCTAAATCAATTTACAATTCCTTATAAAATTCTAAAATAATTTACAATACATTCCTGTTACTTTAAACTTCCTTTAACCGTTTCATTAATCAATTACATTTTTTTGTTTCCGCCAATTCGTTCAATTACAACTAAGTCAATACTCCAATTTAATTATTTCCTATTACTAAATTTTTTGAGAATTGTAAGGCAAAATTTCACAATTAATTTTCTAAATTAAATTCCATCACTTCTGTTTCCAATAATATGTAATATTAATTAAAAAGATCTTTCGCGACGTTCCATTTCGCTCCAAATGTTTTTTTTTTTTTTACCGGCGACATACCCAAAATTATGAAAACCACACAAAATTATGAAATCTTTAAATCTACTGTATAAATTTTACATTGAAATCCCATTTGCTAAAATCTGAATTAACTATTATTTAATGTGTTTTAACAATTTACCCCTCATAATAAAACATAATGAATTAATTTAATCTCTTTTTTTTTCACGCCATTTAGTGGTCCATCATAGAAGTTTTTCCATCGTGAGCTAATCACACATTTAGTAATTATCTTTAGTATGCTAGGTCATATTGAATCTATATAATAATTTCCTAATCTCACCTATAGAGAACGTCACAAGAGATCTACGACACCGTACAGCAACCGAGTCTACACAGCAACGTGAGAACCGGCTAGCGGCAACGCGTCAGATGTCACAAAGGCTTCGTTCAATGACTGAGCGTAATTTTATAACTGCCGTACGTCAATTTGCTGATGCACCATGCACAATCTGTAAGAAATTATTATATCCAAAACAAGACACGTCATTAGCCACAGCACATTTTGATTTCCTTTCGGAGGAGCTGCCGTTGCTCGACTACCATAAAAAAAAGAAAAGTTCCTTTTCAGAACTGGAACAACATGGAAGTTATGTCTATCTCCTGAACTGACCGAATTGACAGACGTAGAACAAAGACAACAAAGGCTTTTGTGTCAAGAGTAGTTCCTTTTATAACTAGTTACCACCAAGCACCGTAGTGCTCGTCAACACGAATCAAACGAGCCCAAACTCGATAAAGTCTTGTTATTAAACGATTTTTAACCATTTATTACTGAGTTCCTGTTGTCGTCTTCCGATTTCATCATCAGATCAGGTCTATCTCATAATAAGTTTTTGTTGTCATCCAATTTTCATACGAACACAAAATTTCAGCTCAATGGGAACCGGGAAGTGGATCAAATTTACTTGCCAGACTTGATTTCAGACATCGGCATAGGTAATATAAATAAAAAATGCTCATAAAATAAAAACTACTGGGCCTACCTGAATCAAATTTTAATGGGACCAATTTGAAGCTATTCCGCATGAAACAAATAAATAATCACGTAAATCGGTTCAGAAACCTCGGAGAAATCGGTGTACATATATAAAAAAAATATACCGGCCGAATTGAGAACCTCCTCCTTTTTTTGAAGTCGGTTAATGAGTCCAAACTCAATAGAGGTGTGTTATTTTAGTACTGAGCTCCTATGGCCACCTTCTGGCTTCATCATCGAAACTTGGAGGATCCTAGTTACCACCAAACACCATAATGCTCGTTAACACGAATCAAACGAGCCCAAACTCGACAGAGTTGTGTCATTTAATTACTGAGCTCCTATGGACACCTTCTGGCTTCGTCATCGGACCCAGCAGGATCCTAGTTACCACCAAGTATCAAAGTGCTCGTCAACACGATTCAGACGAGCCCAAACTCGATAGAGTTGTGCAATTTAAGTACTGAGCTCCTGTAGTCACCTTCTGGCTTCAATATCAGACCCTGCAGGATCCTAGTTACCACCGAGCACTAAAGTGCTCGTCGACTTCGATCAAACGAGCCCAAACTCAATAGAGGTCTGTCATTTAATTACTGAGCTCCTATGGCCAACTTCTGGCTTCATCATCGGCCCCTGGAAGATCCTAGTTACCACCAAGTACGAAAGTGCTCGTCAACACGAATGAAACGAGCCCAAAGTCGATAGAGTCTTGTTATTAAACGACTTTTAACCATTTAATTACTGAGTTCTTGTTGTAGCCTTCCGATTCCATCATCTGATCAGGTCTGTCTCATAATAAGTTTTTATTGTCATCCAATTTACATACGTGTATAAAATTTCAGCTCAATCGGTAACCGGGAAGTGGATCAAATTTACTTGCAAGATTTGATTTCAGACATCGGCATAGGTAAAATAAATAAAAAATGCTCATAAAATAAAAACTACTGGGCCTACCTGAATCAAATTTTTATGGGACCAATTCTAAGCTATCAATCATCATCTATTAATAAAAATAACTACTTTAAAAAAAACCGACTTCAAAAACTAAAGTGTAATAAAAATAACTACGTTAAAAAACCGACTTCAAAACTAAAATGTAAAAAATAATAAAGATTTAATATTATTAAATACTACCTGTCATTTATATGGGCTATTTACTAATAGGTTTGAAGTCGGTGCCAAGCCTTAAACAAATATTAATATTTTAATCACTGAAATGAATACGATCAAATTAGTACAATAAAATGACTACTTTAAAGATTAAAATGCGTAAATATACCTAATAAAGAGCAACTAAATGTTAATATTATAAGCAGCTTTAATCAATACGAAGAATAATAAAAAAATAATTACTAAAATTTATTCAACAGAATTCCTAAACTAAATGGTCATGTGAATTAATGTAGATTTATTAATTAAGCTAAAACGCATCGAAATTTTTAATTTAGTATTTACACCACATAATAGTAGAATATGTTGGTGGCTTAATTTATTTTTAACAACTTGTAACTCCCATATTCTTGCAAATAAATATTTTTTTCTTTCTTTCAAAAATTTATGTATTTGTAGGAAATGGGTCAGATATGATAAATAAAATGCGTATGTGGTGATATAACAGCTCTTTATATTTTGATCAACTTTCCATTATTAATTACTAGTTCTCATTAACAATGTAAACTATAATTATTCCTCACTAATTACTACAAATAAGTCATAATTTAAGCAATAGTCAGTTATAAATTGTACTGCGACTAATTTATAGTTGACAATAATAATTAACTTGTTTGCACAAATTAATTATCCAAGAGTCAAGGATAAGCTACTAGCAAGATACAACAAGTGTACCGAGCCACGCCAGAGCCTAGACTGTAGGATGGGGGAAACGGCTTCGGGTCTGATGGCCCCCTTGCCGTGGGGTCAGGCGCTGGCCGTAAATACGGCCAGGTCATTGGAGTTGGAATGAAATTCCAAGTGGTTTAGTTGTGAAAGCGGTGAAATAGAGAAAATTTTGAGGTTTTCCTCATACAACCCCCCCCCCCCCCCGGGTTCTTCACGCACCGCGAGCGATCGGCCCCACCGGTTTAGACCCGTTAGGGAAGTCCAGCGGAGACCGACCAGCGATCGCGGCGCGACTTGGGCGAGGGGGAGATAGAGGAAGAAAAACTGGGATATCACTGGGAGATGAGGTCTCTAGGATATGGCCTCGCGTCTGGAGGACACGAGTACCAGGGAGCTATATCGATGATATGGGGTTGCGATGAAGCATCGGCTCGTTCAAACATTCTTCTAGCTATTTTGCGTATGAAATCTTCTATTGTGTCAATCTTGAAGTCGCGTTGGAGGACGGCGTTCCTGACGAATCTGGGGGCGCCTGCGATCCTACGCAGCGCCAGGTTCTGTTGACTTTGCAGTGTCTTCCGGAGAGTTGGAGAGATGAGGTTATACCAGCTGGCTGCTGCGTAGGTCAGTCTGGATCGAACATATGTTTTATACACCCCTAGTTTAATTTTGAGGGGTAGGCGAGAATTGAGGATGGGGCGGATGGCCGCCATCGCTGTGCGGGTGTTCTTAACTACTTCCTTGACGTGCGCGTTCATTGTGAGGCGATTTTCAATAATCACCCCGAGGTATTTGAACCTCGTGGACCATTCTATTGGGTGTCCTTCCAAGTGAAGATCAGAAGCTCTCTTCTTCCTTGCGGGGCGTAGGGCCTGTGTTTTGCCGGCATTGGTCGACAAGCGCCACTTCGCTAGCCAGGTTGGTAAAATATCTAGGCTGTTCTGTATCTTCTTTACAGCGTGAGCGGCTGACATGGAGGTAGCAACATAAGCAGCGTCATCTGCGTAAAGCGCCAGAGTGCAGCCGTCTCCCACCGGGATGTCGTTAGAGTAGACGGAGTAGAGTGTCGGCGAGAGACAGCTGCCCTGTGGCACTCCGGCTGTCATAGGTCTTTCTGATGATGTGGTGTCTTCAACTTTCACCTCGAAGCTTCTATTTGACAAAAAGGAGGCCATTATCCTCACAATGCGGGGAGGAATATCGACTTTGGCCAGTTTGTAGATTAGGCCTTCGTGCCATACTCGGTCGAAGGCCTTCTCCATATCTAGCAGCACGGCGACAGCGCTTTCCTTTTTATTTTTTGCTGCAACCAGGATGTGGATGATTCTGGATAGCTGTAGCGTGGTGTTGTGTTCAGCCCTGAACCCAAATTGTTCCGGGCGTGGCGTGAAGTGTGGTTCCAATTGCTTGAGGAGGAGTTTCTCAAAAATCTTGGGGATAGTGGGGAGTAGGGAGATGGGCCGGTAACTGCTGGGGTGGAGAAGATTCTTCCCCTGCTTGGGAATCATGATGATTCGGCCCATCTTCCAGATTCTTGGAAATTCGCCAGAGCGCAGAATGCCATTGAACAGCCGCGTGAAGGCAGCGACTGTCCGAAAAGGGAGGTGCTGGAGAGCTTTGTTTGTAACGGCATCTGCGCCCGGCGCTTTGCGAGCTTTGGAGAGGGAAATTTGTTTTCGTACCATGTTTGGAGTGAAGGTCACTGGGTCTTCGTCTGATGGGACAGTTTGTGATAGGTAGTTTGAGAGAAACTCCTCAACTTCGGTGGTAAAGGCTGGATTTGATGTTGGGTTCGGGCTGAACTGTTTTTGCAGGTGGTCGGCTAGAATCTCTGCTCTGTCTCCAGCTCTGTATCTGAGCGAGCCGTCCTGGTGGTACAATGGGCGAACTGGTTCCGGTTTCCTGGAGAGTTGCCGACAGAGGCGATGCAGCGATGACCAGTCATCCTCTGCTTCGAGTATGTGACACTCCCAGCTTTCGGTGGCAGCTTTCTCCAGGTCCGCTTTCACCTCGGCCGAGAGTTTATTTAAGCGGGTCTTCAGGGTGGGGTAGCGGGTTGTCTGCCAGAGGCGGCGCATGCGTCTTTTTTCCTTAATTTTGTTTAGGATATAAGGTGGTAAATCCTGACGGGTTTGGGCTGTTGGTTTTGCCTTGGAAGCTTTGCGCAACGCCTCTTGGATGCGTGTGGTAAGTTCTTCCGCTAGGAGATTCACATCTGCCGGTGTCGTGACTGGTTGGCTGGGAGTGTTCTCTTCAAGGGTTTCCGTGAACTTCTTCCAGTTGACCAGTTGTCGAGGAGGTGGTGGTGCCAGTCTTGTCGGGGACTCTTGTATGCACATAAGTACTGGCAGGTGGTCTGAGCCCATATCTTCAGGTATTACCTCTAGATGGATCTGTCGAGGTACCCCTTTATACACGACAATGTCAAGAACGTCCGGGTTGTGGTTGTCGTTAAAAGGAAAGTGCGTCGGAGAGTCTGGGCCCATGATCGTCAGGTGGTTCTGTTCAGCTACACCGAAGAGTCGTCTGCCCTCGGCGATAGTGATTGTCGAATGCCACAGTAAATGCTTACTGTTCCAGTCGCCGGCAGCTATTGTTGGTAATGGTGAATCGAAAATTTGCATGATGTCTGAGGATGTTGTTCTTTCTGATGGAGGTCTATATATGGTGAAGATGCGCAATGGGCTGCCGGCGACCAGAAGTTCTACTCCCAGTGCTTGCAGTGTGGTGGTATGTAGTTCGCTATCTTTAGCTTGTCCCCCGGGCCTAGTTGTGTTTCGTTTATGAGCATAACATCAACGTTTTGCTCCCTCATTAGATGTTTGAGAGGTGCGACCTTGCGTGAAAGGCTGCAGGCATTCCCTGCCCGAACGGCGGGCGCTCAATGCCTTTTATACAGGTAGCAAATCAATTTGAGTAGTAGGGATATCGAACGATGCGTTCGGTGGCTCAGGCGTACACCTGTTGTTTACAATATTCTTGCATTTGATGACGCGGACGCCGTCACGGCCATACTGACATGCACACGTCCTCGTGTGCGTATCTTTATACATCTGAGGACAAGGAACGCCTCGTTCATCCTGACATATCTTCTAGAAAACTAAACATAATCTTATTATTATTTTTTATTTTTTTACAACTCTATAATTAGCGCGATCTTTAGCGAAATGTTACAATAGTGTGCTGGTCCGGTAACCCCTTCAGCAACTACAACTATTAAACTCTTCTCGTCAGTTTTGAAACCGGAGACTGGATCCTACTAAGCTAGAAATCCCTCATCAATTAAAAAAAAAAAAAAAACCGGAGACTGGATTGTACTAAGCTCCCTCTCATCAGTTAAAAACCGGAGACTGGAGTTTATTAAGTTCCTCTCATCAGTTAAAAACCGGAGACTGGAGTGCACTAAGCTCCCTCTCATCAGTTGAAACCGGAGACTGGAGTATACTAAACTCCCTCTCATCAGTTTAAAAGCGGAGACTGGAGTGTGCTAGGCCCGAAATCCCTTTAGCTACAGTGCTAGACCGGAAATCCCTTTAGCTGACAGTGCTAGACCGGAAATCCCTTTAGCTGACAGTGCTAGACCGGAAATCCCTTTAGCTGTCAGTGCTAGACCGGAAATCCCTGTAGCTAATGCTAGACCGGGTTGCAATCCCTGTAGCCAAAAGGCCGGAATGAACCCCTTTAGCTGAGTCATACTCCCTTCAATGACTCTAACCTTCCTCCATTTTTTGTCAACCCTACATCTTTTGTCAATCCCACATGTTTTGTTACATTACTTTTACTTTTTTTTTATTTTTATTTAACATTGATTTCTTTCATAGTTTTATAAGACTCCCATTTCCTTTCATTATTATTTTTTTTTGCTTTTTTGTTTACTTACATTTTTAGTGATATTTTTTTTATCATTTTACTACATTTTTTTTTGTTTACTTTATATCGTATTTTTTTGCTGATGATGCAGCCTCATGAACAGTGGCATTAGTTATTACAAGATTAGAGAATTTCCTTCGCAGGTAGTTTGAAGATATTGAAAACTCTGACTGTTATAACTATCTACAATATACAATGCATTTCTATCAATATTGTTTCTACCAGTTTTATGAACAAGATCATTATCATGAGTATACGCCGTCACGTCATCCTTGTTAGAATTTTCATGTAGGTACCTCAAGAAACCCTACAGGAACGTGGGGGACTTCGCAGAGGCTATGATGGGCGCATTTATATGTCCTATTATATCCATTGATATGTCTTAATTCGTATCTATTGTTTTCTAAAATTGCGGTAACATTAAGGAGCCCTTATATTTTGAATCAAATTTCTTTTAGTGTCGTTCTTCATTCCTAACAAAGATAAAGTCACCTACACTAAAAGGTTTTAACATCTCTTTTACGTCTACTCAACCGTAAAATGTCCGATTGGGCTGATTTTGTGATTCTGCTGGATACACTGGATCTTCAAAGCTTACGTAGATACTTTTGCGAGTTTTAGTTACTTGCCTTGAATACCGAATGTCAAATCAATCGGGGTAAATCCAGATACACTATACCTAATGTTGTTGAGCGCGTGTTGAATATTACCTAACCGCTCTTCCCATGGTTTGTCAGAGTTTTACTCCGCTATCATTATTCAACCCTACAAGATTCGCATCACATTTTCGGACCGAGTATTAGCTCTATATGTGCCTGTCGCCAGAAGATGTAAATTTGTATTGTTTTTTTTTTAAATATTAATTTGAGTTCAGTTGGTAACAAACTTTAAAATCGTTATAAGCGGTCTTCAAAGGGTCTAATAAATCAATTTAAGCTCGCCGGAATTAATTCAATTGGTTGTCAATTTTTTTTTTAAATATCTACCAAGCGATCTCTATCTTTACCTACAAGGTCATTATTTACCACACCCTTGCTAACAGATTTTGAAATTGAGCAGGATTAAGTGTTTAAGTATTGCTAAGCATTAACCTGTTGTTGCTTAGTTCCTATTCTACCTTGCTCCAAAATTTTGTGACCTAACGAAACATTTTTGTTAAGACTCATCAGCTCAAACGTGAAACATAACCTCCAAATTTAAATTTTGCCCTGTGGTTAAACATTTGATCTGTTGAGTGGAAACTACATTAGGACAAGCGACTACTTAGATTCTTGTTCATAAAACCGTTCTCTTACAAAGGAATCACAAGATATTTGTTAGATATGGCCTTCTGAACCAGAGTCAAATATAAAAAATAATTAAATTTCACTTAGTGTAATACACCATGTGACGCTCAATGACAGATGTTGACTAGTTTTCTGTTTTTCGGAACTCGAAGTGGCAACTTCTTTCTTCTTGTAGCGCATCGGACAAATGGAAGCTTTGTGGCTGGGCCGGGGTCACAACATACATAGCAGACCACTGGTGGTCGGCCACTGGACACGCCACCAGAGACAGTGGTAGATGACCTGCTTTCGCTGCAAGCAAAAATTATTTGAGATAAGTTTCTGTTTATCACGACAATCGTTGTCACGATGTTCAATTCTATCACAAAAATTTCAACTTCCTCGAAATGCAGTGGTGTTCTTAAATCGGTTCATATCTACGCCTAAAAGGAAGAGATCTTCAAGTTATATAAATATTTGGCAAGCTGCCAAGACAGCAGCTTGTGAAGTAGGTGACGGCATGACTCTTAAGTGAGTGAGTAGGTAAAATGATTTGATCAACCCCGTCTATTTTTTTTTTCTATAATTATTTTACTTAAGGTACACCAGCTAATAATGCTACGAGTCAGATGAAGGGTCTTTGGAACGACAGAATCATCTCATTAAAAACAAAGCAAAGGCTGGTTTGTACGCTGGTGTTCTTCATATTTACGTACGATGCAGAGTCATAGACACTAAGAGCTGCAGACAGACGTCGCATTGATGCGTTTGAAATGTGGTGCTGGAGGAAAATGTTACGTATCCCTTGGACAGCACACAGGACCAACGCCTTCATACTAAAAGAACTTGGAGTAAAGACCAGACTGTCTGCTATGTGCCTTCAAAGAATTCTATAATACTTCGGCCACGTCTCTATAAAGCAAGGAGACAATCTCGAAAAGCTTATCATGACCGGAAAAGCAGAAGACAAAAGACCACGTGGTCGTACGCCTATGCAAAGGTCAGACCAGGTTTGCACCAATCTCATGTCTAAAAAGTTTTATGATTCTCTGCACGCCGCTGAAGATAGAGTCCAATAGCGTAATATTGTGCTATCAAGAACGATCTAATGAGGAGGTTACGACCCTCAGTAATAAAGAATACGAAGCAAGGAGGAGGATACCAGTTAGTCATATCGTCTGCTTCATCAGAATCAAAGTGTATCAATTAAATGGGAGTTACAGAACGTGTATTAATATTTTCTACTATTTTTCAAAGAATAGTTTCCACACCACAAGCGAAAAGAGATATTTACTGTTCTACATAATTAACTGAAATAGTTTGATGCTGAAGTGGGAGTGAATCCGATCCCAATTCTGATGTAGGAAGTGGGTCAGATATGATAAATAAAATGCGGATGTGGTGATATAACAGCTCTTTATATTTTGATTAACTTTCCATTATTAATTACTAGTTCTCATTAACAATGTAAACTATAATTATCCCTCACTAATTACTACAAATAAGTCATAATTTAAGCAATAGATAGTCAGTTATAAATTGTACTGCGACTAATTTATAGTTGACAATAATAATTAACTTGTTTGCACAAATTAATTATCCAAGAGTCAAGGATAAGCTACTAGCAAGATACAACAAGTGTACCGAGCCACGCCAGAGCCTAGACTGCCCGAACGGCGGGCGCTCAGAGCCTTTTATACAGGTAGCAAATCAATTTGAGTAGTAGGGATATCGAACGATGCGTTCGGTGGCTCAGGCGTACACCTGTTGTTTACAATATTCTTGCATTTAATGACGCGGACGCCGTCATATTCAAGACATCCGCGTCCATCAACGACGTTTGCCTGCGTGTGCGTGCCGAATTGGCTTGGCACCGACTTCAAACCTATTCGTAAATAGTACATATAAATAATAGGTAGTATTTAATTAATATTAAATCTTTATTTTTTTTACATTTTAGTTTTTAAAGTCGGTTTTTTTAACGTAGTTATTTTTATAAGTCGTCATTATGCTTTTTGTATTAATTGCACATTAATACAATTAAGGTCATAGTCTCTTTTTTCTGTCGGGTGTAATAATTATTGTTAAATGCAGATATTCTTTTTCTCATAATAAAACTCAGTAGGTAGTAAAAATAACTACGTTAAAAAAACCGCCTTCAGTAAAAATAACTACGTTTAAAAAAACCGGTTTCAGAAACTAAAATGTAATAATAAAGTTTTAATATTAACTAAATACTACCTATTATTTATATGTGCTATTTAGTAATAAGTTTGAAGTCGATGCCAAGCCAATTCGGCACGCACGCGCGGGCAGACGTCGTTGATGGACGCGGACGTCTTGAATACATAAATTTTTGAAAGAAAGAAAGAAAATATTTATTTTCAAGTATATGTGTGTTACAAGTTGTTAAAAATAAATAAAGCTAACAACATATTCTACCATTATGTGGTGTAAATTCAAAATTAAAAGTTTCGATGCGTTTTAGCTTAATTGATAAATCTACATTAATTCACACGACCATTTCGTTTAGGAATTCTGTTGAATAAATTTAAGTAATTTTTTTTATTATTCTTCGTATTGATTGAAGCTGCTTGTAATATTAACATTTAGTTACTCTTTATTATGTATATTTACGCATTTTAAATTTTAAAGTAGTCATTTTATTGTATTAATTTGCACGTATTCATTTCAGTGATTAAAATATTAATATTTGTTAAAGGTTTGGCACTGACTTCAAACCTATTAGTAAATAGCACATATGAATAATATGTAGTATTTAATTAATATTAAATCTTTATTATAACATTTTAGTTTTTGAAGCCGGTCTTTTTAACGTAGTTATTTTTATTGAAGTCGTTTTTTTCGCTGTGTTGGTCCCGGCCTCCTTTGAAGAATAGGCCAACTGCCGTTCTGCCAGGCAGGTCGTAAAAGGCGACCGATTGGCTATCGAGTCACTACCATCGTGGCTACTAGGTGGTAGAGTTCTGCATTGTCTCGCCCGGGTCTGGTACCACAGCCTTACCTATTCCTGCCGCAATAGCGTCAGTGCTTGTCGCTGTCGTGTTCCGGTTTGGAGGGTAAGGTAGCCGGTAAACGTATGCATGTGGCATTAGACCTCGCCACAAGATAGCAACGCACCATTAACATCTTTGGTGTCTATAGGCGATGGTAGACTCTTTCCATCAGGAGACCCATCTGCTTGTTTGCTATCTTATGACATAAAAAAAAAATGTAGTTATTTTTATTTTATATCTAGTTACCAACTGCACCAAAATGCTCGTCAACACGAATCAAATAAGCCCAAACTCGATACAGTTGTGTCGTTTAATTACTGAGGTCCTATGGCCACCTTCTGGCTTTATCATTGGACTTTGGAGGATCCTAGTTACCACCAAGCAAAAAAGTGCTCATCAACATGAATCAAACGAGCCCAAACTCGATAGAGTAGTGTCATTTAATTATTGAGCTCCTTTGGCTAGCTTCTTGTTTCATCATCGGATCTTGGAGGATCCTAGTTACCACCAAGCACTATAGTGCTCGTCAACACGAATCAAACGAGCCCAAACTCGATAGAGTTGTGTCATTTAATTACTGAGCTCCTATGGCCAGCTTCTGGTTTCGTCATCGAACCTTTGAGGATCCTAGTTACCACCAAGCAACATAGTGCTCGTCAACATGAATCAAACGAGCCCAAACCCGACAGAGTTGTGTCATTTGATTACTGAGCTCCTATGGCCAACTTCTGGCTTCGTCATCGGACCTTGGAGGATCCTATTTACCACCAATCATCTAAGTGCTCGTCAACACAAATCATACGAGCCCAAAGTCGACAGAGTTATGTCACTTAATTACTGAGCTCCTTTGGCCACCTTCTGGTTTCATCATCGGACCTTGGAAGAACCTAGTTATTTCCAATCACCTAAGTGCTCGTCAACACGAATCAAACGAGCCCAAACTCGATAGAGTTGTGTCATTTAATTACTAATCTCCTATGGCCACCTTCCGGCTTTACCACCGGACCCCGGAGGATCCTAGTTACCACCAAGCACCTAAGTCCTCCTCAACATGAATTAGATGAGCCCAAACTCGATAGAATCTTGTCATTAACCGATTTTTATCCATTTAATTACTGAGTTCCTGTAGTCACCTTCAGATTCCGTCATCAGATCAGCTCTATGCCATAATAAGTTTTCATTCTCATCAAATTTACATATTTATAAATAATTTCAGCTCAATCGGCAACCGGTAAGTTGATCAAATTTACTTGCGAGGTTTGAATTCAGACATCGGGATAGGTAAAATAACTAAAAAATGCTTATAAAATAAAAACTACTAAGCCTACCTGAATCAAATTTTTATGGGACCAATTCGAAACCATTTCGCATCAAACGAAAAAAGAATCACGTAAATCGGTTTAGAAATCTCGGAGAAATCGGTATACATACATAAAAATAAATATATGTATATACCGGCTGAATTGAGAACCTCCTCCTTTTGTTAAGTCGGTTAAAGAAAGAAAATATTTATTTGCAAGAATATGGGTGTTACAAGTTGTTAAAAATAAATTAAGCTACCAACATATTCTACCATTATGTGGTGTAAATTTTAAATTAAAAATTTCGATGCGTTTTAGCATAATTGATAAATCTACATTAATTCACATGACCATTCAGTTTAGGAATTCCGTTGAATAAGTTTTAGTAATTATTTTTTTTATTTTTCTTCGTATTGATTGAAGCTGCTTATAATATTAACAATTAGTTGCTCTTTATTAGGTATATTTACGCATTTTAATCTTTAAAGTAGTCATTTTATTGTATTAATTTGCTCGTATTCATTTCAGTGATTAAAATATTAATATTTGTTTAAGGCTTGGTACCGACTTCAAACCTATTAGTAATTAGCACATATAAATAATAGGTAGTATTTAATTAATATTAAATCTTTATTATTTTTTACATTTTAGTTTTTGAAGTCGGTTTTTTTAACGTAGTTATATTTATTAAATACTATTTAGTGTATTGTTGTATTGTCAATTATTTATGGGTAGATCAACAGATGCTGCGCGCCTTAAAGAATATAAATCTCAAGAAACCGGAACGGATAAAAGTAGTCGTCTCCGTAAAAATGCTATTCGAAACACAATGTCACGTTCTTATGAGGCTATTAAAGATCATGAAAAACGTTTGTTGGCCATGAAAGCATACATAAAATTACGTTAACGTCAAGAAATTTTTGTACGGTATAATTCTAAACTCGGTAAGATCCAAGAGCGTATAGCGAATGAGTCTTTTGAGCGGAGAGCTGATAGATTTTGTCTCACTAATGAGCATCTAGCGAACGAATCTGCCGAGCAGAAAGCTCATAGAATTGGTCTCATTAAGGAGCATTTAGCTAAGGAGTCCGCCGAGCAGAGATCTATGACACCATGCAGGAACCGAGTCTGCACAGCAACGTGAGAACCTGCTAGCGGCAACGCGTCAGACGTCACAAAGGCTTCGTTCAATGACTGAGCGTAATTTTATAACTACCGTACGTCAATATGCTAAAGTACCATACACAATCTGTAAGAAATAATTATATCCAAAACAAGACACGGCATTAGCCAAAGCACATTTTGATTTCCTTCCGGAGGAGCTACCGTTGCTCGACTACCATAAAAAAGAAAAGTTCCTTCTCAGAACTGGAACAACATGGAAGTTATGTCTATCTCCTGAACTGACCGAATTGACAGACGTAAAACAAAGACTTTTGTGTCAAGAGTAGTTCCTTTTATAACTAGTTACCACCAAGCACCTAAGTGCCCGTCAACACCAATAAAATGAGCCCAAACTCGATAGAGTTGTGTCATTTTAGTACTGAGCTCCTATGGCCACCTTCTGGCTTCATCATGGAAACTTAAAGGATCCTATTTACCACGAAGCAACGTAGTGCTCGTCAACACAAATCAAACGAGCCCAAACTCGATAGAGTTGTGTCATTTAATTACTGAGCTCCTATGGACACCTTCTGGCTTCGCCATCGGATCCGGCAGGATCCTAGTTATCACCAAGTACCAAAGTGCTCGTCAACACGAATCAGACGAGCCCAAACTCGATAGAGTTGTGTAATTTAAGTACTGAGCTCCTATGGTCACCTTCTGTCTTCAACATCAGACCCTGGTGGATCCTAGTTACCACCAAGCATCAAAGTGCTCGTCGACTTCGATCAAACGAGCGAAAATCGATAGAGGTCTGTCATTTAAATACTGAGCTCCTATGGCCACCTTCTGGCTTCATCATCGGACCCTGAAAGATCCTAGTTACCACCAAGTACGAAAGTGCTCGTCAACACGAATGAAACGAGCCCAAAGTCGATAGAGTCTTGTTATTAAACAACTTTTAACCATTTCATTACTGAGTTCTTGTTGTAGCTTGTTATTAAACGATTTTTAACCATTTAATTACTGAGTTCCTGTTGTCGCCTTCCGATTCCATCATCAGATCAGCTCTATGTCATAGTAAGTTTTCATTGTCATCCAATTTACATATGTATACAAAATTTCAGCTCAATCGGTAACCGGGAAGTGGATCAAATTTACTTGCGAGATTTGAATTCAGACATCGGGATAGGTAAAATAACTAAAAAAATGCTTATAAAATAAAAACGACTGGGCCTACCTAAATCACAATTTTATGGGACCAATTCAAAACCATTTCGCATCAAACAAAAAAAGAATCATTTAAATCGGTGTAGAAATCTCGGAGAAATTGGTGTACATACATAAAAAAAAATGTATACCGGCCGAATTGAAAACCTCCTGCTTTTTTTGAAGTCGGTTTAAAAGGGCTAGGTCTTTGGATTAGGAAGGTATTTCCCTGGAGGTATGCAGTGAGGGATTTTGTAGTGATTATGTTTTTATGTAATGAGGATTATGATGATGAGTACGTCCCCTACCCCCGCTTTTTGTCCTCCTCCTCGATTTCATCGCACCACCAGAGGCAATCCCCCCGCCGGGTTAGACCCATGGGGAAAGCCCAGTGAGGGGACCCGCGACCCCAGTGGTGATTTTGGCAGAGGAGGGGAGGAAGGGGCGGGGGGGAGAAGCAGATTATGTATTTAAGATGTCTTTAGGGACCTGCGGTCAAAAAGGACCAGCAGTTCCGTTATCTCCCTAAGGATGGCCGGAACAGGGTCTAATCCCTCTCTTAGTGCCCCCAGTATATTTTGGAAAACCTGCAGAGCTTTCTTAAGCACCGCAAGTTTCCCTTCGTCCGGGGACATGGAGGGAGTCGCTCTTCTGATGGAAGTATTCCTTGTTTGAGGGGGCTGCAACACTGTCTTTTTAGCCAGTTGGATGGTAGGCAGGTCTTCGACTTCTGTTTCTAAGCCACTTTCTAGTGATGTTATTGGTAGTCTTCTTCTTCTTTTTCTTTTTTCCCCCTTGCCCTAGGAAGCGGGGTTTGGGGTCGTTGGCAGGGGCCACAAAAGTAAAAGAAATTTCACTTTGAGGCCGCTCTTTTGATTGGGAGGTTCCTTCTTTGTTGGCTTCTTTTTCTGGTAATGGGGTTCGTGTTGTTAGTGCCACCGTACCCGCTCTCTTGTTTCTCGCATCTCGTTTGAAGATAGGACATGTGGTGCTATTCGCGGTATGAGAACCACCACAGTTTGCGCATGTTGGTGGTTCTTCGCGTGGGCGAGGGCTATCTTTCGCGCGATGTTCTTCACCACAGCGTAAACATTTCTGGGGACGGTGGCAGTTGTGGGACAAGTGGCAGAATTTTTGATACCGGTGATACTGGGCCGGTCCCATTTTACCCCGCCACGCCTCCGCTTTTACCCCTGGCATGAACAGCATTTCCTCTATGGAGTATATGTTTGGCAGTGAGTCCTGATTCCTTTTAACTACTGCCAAATATATGCACCCTTGTCATCCGGCGCGGGCCCTAGTGGGCCTCACTTATTCTACGTCATGGCCTAGTGTGGTTAGCTCTTGTGCTATCTCCTCAGGGTCAACATATGTTTTATATTCTTTAAAAGCTTTCAGTGCGTCACTTTTATTGATAAGAAAGAAAACTTCACACCATCTTGGCTTATCATCGATAAAAGTGACAAAGTACCTGTTGCCACTGAATGATTGACATCTCATAGGACCACATATGTCCGTATGTACTATTTCCAACAATTCACTTGTACGGTTAATATGGGCTTTGGGAAACGACGCACAAGCTTGTTTTTCACTAATGCAAATTTCACACTCTGACAATTTTTCACTATCTTTAAGAGTCAAACCATGTACTAAGCTATTTTTAGCCATCGACTACAAGTCACGTTCGTTTAGGTGCCCTAAGCGCTCATGCCATACATCGATAGGTTTTTTCACCAACTCAATATTGTGCGCACCATTTTCACTTATTCGTACATGGTACATACAGATTACCAATACGGTCGGCACGGATATGAATTGTGTCGTTTTTGTCGATCACAATTGCATCGTTCTTTCTAAAACGAACTTCAAAACCCCGATCAGTAATTTTTGCTACTGATAATAAATTTGTTCGCAAGTCTGAGACATATAACACCTTTTCTATGTCTATCTGACGATCTTCATTTCGCGTATTAACCGACGTACTGACCTTACCATGACCAGTAATTTTTACGCTTTCATTATTGGCTAAATTTAGCTCTGAATCCAGCCGCGAAAACCCCTTAATCAGTTTCCTCTCATTGCACATATGGCCTATACATCCACTATCGATACACCAAGCAGGGTATCTGCTGTCACCTAACATCACCTCTTCGGTGGTGGTCATCAAAATCGTTGATTTCCTTTCAATATTCCGTGTTGCATATTGGGCGCTCTGCTTTTGTTTATTCACATTTTTAGCTTTGCATTCTTTAGCAAAATGTCCACGACCGCCACAACGATAACATTCTAATTTACTTCTATTATTGTGGCTTCGGTTTTCATATGAGTACTTTCTGTGGCAAGACTTAGGTACTTAGGTACTTAGCAAACAAAGCGCCTTGAATACTCACTTTAGACTTACGACCTTCATAATCTTCCACAATTTTTACTTTTAAAACATCTGTTGATGGTAGGTCATCACGTGATTCCATTGCCGTCCGAAACATAGCAAAAGAATCCGGTATAAACTATACAACAGTAAAATGGCGAGCAATTCGTCAATTACGATCAAGCCTATTTCTTTTAATTTATTCACGGCGTCAAAAAAATCAGCAATGTGTTTGCAAAGATCATCTTCTTCCTGCATACGCGTCAATGCGAGCTTTTTTAATAGCGACGCTTTACGAGCTGGGCCACTGGACTCGTACATAGATTTTAATTTATCCCATATTGATTTCGACGTTTCCAAACCATCTAATGCAATTAATTCATTTGGACTTACGGCTAGCAAAATATCTGACTCGGCTTTGCCATCAAGCTTAAGCCATTCCTGGTATTTAGAATCCGAACGGTCCGGACGAGGCACTGCTCCAGACACATATTCCCACAAGTCATTTTTCTTCAAAATGGCTCGCATATGAATTTTCCAGGTATCATAATTTTCACCATTCAGGGAATTTATTTTTACAGACGTAGCCATCATTAATTAATATGTATTTCTTCAATACTAATTACCATTAAACAAAATCGAAATCTTCATAAAACAAAGCAATCATCAAATCGAAACCTAGTAATACCTTCAAACATTTTGCACGTAAACAAAAAATACGATAGCGGCAGGTGTTGTCCGACTTAGCGAGATAAGATTCACTTTTATTTTAAACTGCACGCGTTAGTTAATATTATGAAATTATTGTTTTTTGGTTTAGTTTAAGACTTAAAACACTGCAAGTTTCACTAATAGTCACAGAATTATTACAGTTTACACTGGGCCCATAACCTGTTGGGATTTTAATAATAATAGTCACTTTTAACTTGATATAACACTACATTTAGGCTTTTACGAAACACATGGAATACATTATAGGTACAACGAACGGGGCGCGACTGACCGGTGCATCGGAAGAATAACTGTAGATTATATTATTATTATATTTTTTTCGCACACGATCTTCGTTCATTCTTCAACACACATGATTTTTATATGGTGATATTTAGTTTTAAATACAATAAAAATAACTACGTTAAAAAAACCGACTCCAAAAACTAAAAACTAAAAAATAATAAATATTTAATATTAATTAAATACTACCTATTATATATATGTGCTATTTACTTATAGGTTTGAAGTCAGTGCCAAGCCAATTAATACTTACACCGGCAGACACACGCGGGCAGACATCGTTGACGAAAGTCTTGAATAAGTACATAAATTTTTTTAAAGAAAGAAAGAAAATAGTTATTTGCAAGATTATGGCTTAAAAATTAATTAAGCTACCAACATTTTCTACTATTATATGGTGTCAATTTGAAATTAAAAATTTTGATGCCTTTTAGCTTAATTGATAATTCTAAATTAATTCACATGATCATTTAGTTTAGGAATTCTGTTCGATCGAAGCAATATATCGTTTCGTTTTACGAATGACACTTGGCTACCAATAACAAATTCGATTACGCTCGTATCGACAGCTTCTGTCAAATCCATACATTTTTCTTTCTATTCCATTAGCGTTTGTGCCACATGTCTCGGGGGGCAGCTCGGAAAGAATCGTCTCGTGAACGCCGTGCGACGCGCACAGCACCCGCACGTCGAACACCAGAGCCATCGTTTTGGCGAAATTATCAATGTTGCAGCTGACGTCGTAGTGGCAGAGAAAACCCTTGGGGTCGTCGGGGAACCCCTTGTTAATCGTGACATATCTGCGTATGGGGCGGAGCACTTGGTAAAAGGACGCGACCGAGGCACCGATCTGGGTGGCGTCGGGCCGCCGGTACAGGTTGTTGGATTCGAGCGACACCAGCTGTTGCGACGACCGCTTCGTCTTGGCGCCGTAATACTTGGCGGTCTGTGAGAGGAAATAGGAAAAGAGACCCTCATGCACGCACCGACGCATCTGGCCCACGTTCCTCTTCTTGCCCTTGACTACGGTCTTCGCGAGCAAGCTCTTGAGCATCACCGCCGGTGACAGAATAATTTTGTTTTCAAAGTTATCGATCGGAGTTTTGGGGGCGTGTACCAGATTATGGTGAATCCACCGATCGCACACGGTTAGGTGGCGCGGTGACACGTCGAGTGCGAGCCGCGGGTCGAACGCTGTCATTATCTGGGAGCCATAGTGTTCTTTCGCGTGTTGGTCCCGGAACATGAGCTGGGGCAGGTGGTGCCAATTTTTGAACACGCTGCCGCGTTCCGTGGCGTTGTACACAAAGATGACGGCGGCCGAGTGACGACTCTGTTGTTTCTGCACGTGTACCTTTTCGCGATTATTTGTCAAGAGGTACGGCATGTTGACCACCTGTCCTCGCACTATAAAATACCCGCGCAGCAAGCGACGGAGGCGTCTGTCACAGTACAGACTCCCCGGCGGAAAAGGAGGAGGAGGAGGAGGAGGAGGCGGTGGCGATGAAAGAACCTCGGTAGAGTCTTCTTCGTTGGCGTCGCATCCGCCGCACAGCATTCTGTCCAAGCGCGAGCCGATCATTACGGGAAAATAGTTGCATTCGTGACAGACACGCCCTCCTCGCGCGTCCGGAAAGGACACGCATGCCATGTACGAACGTTGATTTTGAACGAGGCATCTGAGGAACGCGTTGGCCGGGTGGTAGTCATCCTCGCCGCCGCCGCCGTCCTCGCATTCGGCGACGCGCGGCATCTCGCAGTGCACGTCGTTCGATGGGCACGCGGAGAAACCAAAGTGATCAATTTCCATCAAAGAGTCTACCACTGCATCGTAGTCGGTGATATAATTGATCAAGTACGCCTCGGATGCTGCGTCCATGTTAATAACGTATCGTTTTTTCGTCAGAGACTTGTGTTGTTCGTAGGAGGTGCAGAGCGACTGAGCCGTTTGCGCACCCCCAACTCCAAAATCATGAAAATGTATGGAGAGTGGGGATATCCTTGAAATTTTCTATATATTGAGCGATAGCTTCGCGCGCGACTCATTTCTAATACGGCAGTTGTCCATGTTTAAGGTATTAGAATTAATTGAGCTCTGACGCCTGCCTAAAATTAATTAACAAATTACGATTCCCGCCATCCGCCCAATCGTCGCCCGCCTAACTTTTTTTCACTGCCCGCCCACGATTGTAATATCATGTCATGTCGGTGAGTGTTAATATTACAGACAACCGTTTCAATACATTTACCAGCAGTGTACCAAATATTACCTATTTTATTTTAGGACACGGAAGATATTTTCAATTTTATACCGCAGCCAGAAGAAGTGCGACACTAAAAACCGGGACAGAAAACGATAGGACTGGTTCGCGAGAGATCGAAACCGGAACAGGAAACTTTACGACTTGGTCGCAAGAGATCGAACGCAGACAGACAAAAATATTATCAGTATGTAAAGAAATCTGTCCCTCGAGGGAAAAAAGTAATCAAGATTGAAATTTACGAAACTGACAATCTATCAAAATCCGAACCGCAAATGTGCAACTGCGAAACTGATGTGTGTGTTCAGCATGTTGTGAAATTTACTAAATTTGACGACATATACACTGGTACGATAGCATTGATGGCCAAAATTCAAAATGACCGCACTGTCCGAGTCCTACGCCCTCGATAGATCCGGCCTAGATGGGTCGCGGCGCACAGCCGTCTGTATAGGCGCGAGCCGATTACCGCGCTACACCAAAACCATCATCCACCCAACTTTTTACCACCCGCTCGTGCTTAAAGTAATTAGGCCGGGCTCATCAAGGAGGGCGCGGGGCTCGATGGGGGCCTCGTGGACAGAAAAAAAACACACCAGCGGTGGCGGTCACTTGTGGGGTTTTTGAAAGGATCTGCTTGGCTACTACGTGAACGCTGCTCGTGCCCGCTATGACGAGGTAGCATCCGGAGCCGCTGCAGTTGAGCGAACCAAGCGCGTTCCCGTCTTGCGCTGTCAGCTGAAGCTTGTTGTCGGTGACAGGTTTGATGGTAAGCCCGTCGCGCAGTGGCACCGCTGAACTTGAGTCGACCATGATTTTGTTGTAGAAGAACACGGCCGACGCTTGCACCTGGTGCCGCGCATCGACCACGAGCACGTTGACGGTGAACGTCGTTTTGCCGAGGCCGATATTGTACTCTTTGTTGATGGGCAATTTGATAGGAACCGACACACTCATGTCGAACGGAGGCGTCTTGTCGGTGGCCGCTTTTATCAATGCGTCGTAGTGTTCGGGTGACTTGACCATGGCCTCTAAACGTTTGCATACGCTGCTGCCGCACAAACCCACGAGTACGGCTACGATAACGACCACAAGAAGCGTGAACCACAGGCGCATCTTCTTATTACAGTGTGCATTATCATTGATCGATAACTATTGTGAGAAATAGGCAGATACAAGATAGCGTTCCTTTTCCTCGAGCGAGAGAGGTGTGAAGGCGGCGCGGTCGAGTTTCCGCAAAAGGGAGAACAATCGAGAAAACGTTATCAATCTTCTTTCGTTCGCCGGCCTTTTGGCATAGATTTCGTACAGAGTCTGCGGTGACGGCAACTCATCGTCCTCCAAGAGACGAGCGTATTCGGTGATAATGTCTCGCAAATTAAATTCATTCATTGTAGGTCCTTCCTTATACATACGTCGTGCAGTCGAAAGCTCGCCGCGCGCTCGTGATCATAACGATGTTTGAGTTCCGCCACGATTTCCCAACTGTTGACGAACGCGGGCTTTGTCGTAAACAGGTGCGTCGTCCACATGGAGACGTTCCGTCGGCCGAAGCCGAACGTCGTCTCGAGCACGCGCGCCTTGAGGTCGCCGTTGACGTACGGCCGGGATGAGGCGGCGGATCCGACGCCGCACGTGATCCAATGAACAAAACCCTCCAGTGAACGGGTATCCGTGATAGTGCTCCGCCCAGCGCACCGTGGCGGCTACGGTGGGCGTCAACTCCGATTCTGGTTTGTGGGGGAACAACACGAATCCGTGCGTTTGTCGGTCACGGTTGACGCCGCATTCTAACACGTTTATGGCCTTTAAAATCATTGGCCGCCCTTTAAACACGAAACCCTGGACATCTATAATAAAGTCGCCCATTATAATATCGCGTCGATACAGACAATATTCTTACTACGTCTGCTAGATCATGCTCCCTTAATAGTTAAAAACGGGTCGTAATGAGTAGGGAAAATAGGTACGCCATGTTGTTTATTACAAAAAAAAAATTTACATGATACAATAATCCGAAGAATACCAGCGTCGTAGGTCGGTAATCACATTGACGCACAGTCGCACATCGGGCATGGGTGCTCGTTGTCTCTCGACATACAAGGCTCGGGCTTCGTCGGTTGTGCTGCGTACTGTGACGATACTGCGTCTGCGGCGACCTCTTTGTATAACGAGTCTCTTCGAATAAAACGACTTTCGGTCTTCAACGTTGGGCGCCGGTGCCGCTTCGGCTTTGTCGGTTGTACGGTTGCGGAATCCATTACCTAGTATAATTGTGTTTTATGTACCGCATACCGTATCAGTCCTCGCCCCCCTCCTTCATTCTCACGGACCGTACCAATATCAACTAAGACATGAAGGCATTTTGACTTATATCTTTCACATCCTCGTAGTCCTGTTTCAAAACTAGCGCCAGAGGATTTTCTATACCTCTGGTCCCTGCCGTCTCATTCGTCGGTGTCGTGTTACCAGCCGATGAGAGATTTATTTTTACCCGTTTACCGTACAACATGTCATAAATGCTGGTTATCGGCCGTTTCTCTTGAACGCGGTCGAGATCGTCGTTTCGCAAGGCGGGTAGCATGCGCGGTAGCTTCTTTGTGGCCATCTTCAGTTCGGGCACGTACAACGACTCACTGTTTAGATTGGAGTGGCTCATTCGCGTCACCATGGGATACATTTTCGCGACGTGCGCCGATGTGAGACACGCTTTTTTGCTTGCAGAAGAAACATATTAAAGTGTGGCACCAACATGTGTTTCCCCACTGTGACTGGTAGAAACGTGTACGTTTCCAAGACGGTCTGTGTGTGGGACGACAGAAAGTTACAACACCCCGGTTCGAGCTTTATGTCCGCGTTCGGCGGCGGAATCGTATCGAACGTAAAGAATTGATTTAGGTATACCTCCATCTTAATCTAGACATGCGGCGGTATATGCCTGAACCCGTCTTCCTCCCTCTGTTATAAAAGGTCCCACACATGGTGACCGACTTTCATTCAGTGGTTATCATGCGGTGGGTCGACTTGGAAGACCCTGTAGCGCTCCATTTTATGTTTGACTCAAAAACACACCTGCAAGCGTTCCACGGCTCTTTAGATTTTTGTATTCATCATAGGTTCGATACGCAATCACATTGGATAAAAATCACCGGAGCCCGCGAGTACGATTCTTCGACCGGCTACAGAAGCGTTCCAGACGGTTAGTCTTGACACCGACATCTACAACTCTTTTTGCGCGGCAATTAGAAATCCTTCTGTGGTTCCAGCGTGACGAGGGCGGGAACCGTCTGACGGACTATTTGCGCGCAACAGGCAAGTCGCCAGAATCAGTGAAATATTTGAATCTCACCGAATACATCCAAGACACCGCCACCGCCGACGATGTCCGAGTTGAACGACAAATCGGTGGACTCGAACGCGACCAATAGACCGGGAAGTCCTAGACGGACCAATACGTGGCAGAGTTTACTGATACCCTATCAGATGGAAGTGGTATATTACCAAAAGCCGGCGACCCGCGGCGTTTCCGAACCCATCTACGACTACATGCTCAACGGTGAGCTGCAATGCGTGCCGCAGACCCTTTCGCTGGAGTCTCTCAACCAGTACACGCCCCCGGTGACACGGAACCAGAAGCGGCAAATTTTTCGAGGTCCGAGCCAATATCTTCTTTCTGTATGTAGATTGTCGGACGCCGCGAGCAAAGGAGAAAGAACGCGTCCACCTCTACCTAAAACACCGAGATTAATAGCTGCAATGAAAAAGGCGAACAAAAAAGCCGCAAAGGCGTACGAGAAGGCTGCGCAAGAGGGATTCCCGGCTCAATATCGACCGACCGAGGCGCTATTGAACGCCTACGATCTGAATGCACCGCGTCCGTGGCGCAAGTCTTGCAACATTAAACCGACCGCCACTCAAGCGGCAATACTCGAGCACCTTGCGCGATCGGCCGCCGACTCGTCCACGTACGGAACTACGATCCTCGTCGAAGGCCCGGGCGGTTCTGGCAAATCGCAGTTGATTGAATTTTTGCAAGAGGCGGGCCGTAACGTCTTGTATTGCACCGTGAAAAATTCCCTGTGTCGCCACATGGCCAACACGTTTGACTGCAGGAGCATGACGTTCGCCTCGCTCTTCTTGAGTCTATTCGGGCTGCGCGTCTCTGAGGGCTTGTATGATTTTCAACTGACCGTCAACGGTCTCGAATTGGACACCGTCCAGGCGTTGTTCGACGCGGCCCGTGAGGTGCAACTGACGGCGACGTGGTGTTTCCCCCCGGATATCGACGTTCTGATCATAGACGAGTACTCGACGTTGGCCGTGTCCATGCTCAAATTGGCGCTGCTCCGCTTACATCACGGACGAGAGGGGACCAAGAGGCGGTTGGACATTGTGCTCTTGGGTGATCCGTACCAGCTGCCTCCCATTCAATACAGATACGAGGCAAACAATTTTCTGGTGCGCGACTTGGTCGATTGCGTTTTCCAATTGACGGTCACGTGCCGTTTTTCAAACCCACGGTACGCAGCCCTCATGGAAAAGGTCAGAGTCGCTCCCTCGACGCGAGCCATCTACGGACACTTGGCTTCGTATATGCCAGCCGAAGTGTGGGCGGACCGTACGGTCGTCGAATTGACTTATCCGTTTGACGATCCCATGCCAGCGTGCCGTTTCACCAAAAACGGAGCAGACGTGTCGCCGTTCTCCGGAGAAGTATTTGCAGATTTTGCACTTATCAACAAGGCGGAGATTATCGAGTAGTTGGCGCGTTGGCACGCCGCGGTGAACGACACGCTCTTCTTGGCGCGGCGCAATCTTAGCGTACACTGACTCTGCATGACCTACGCCCATCTGATCCATTCGCACTCAACGGACAGCGTCGAGTTTGTGCCCATCCGATTCGTGGCGCACAACAAACGAGGCGAACAATTCACTATCTTTTCGTTCTTCAAGCAGGACTGTGCGCCTCTGTTGCCGTTGATACGCGGCGCCGATTACATTTTTCTACAGAACGACAGGGCCTGCAAAAGAGGCGAGGTATTGACGTATTTGGTGCGAAACGACGAGCGGCTAGTGTTGCGCGACGCGCGCGGTCTTTTGGTCAGTGTGCGACCTCAGCTGTTCCAGAAGCGACTGTTTTGCTCCAACAAATATGTATATTTGAGCGCATTGGACCCGGACACGTGAAAGAAGTACGGGTCGACAATGACGTCGCGCGAGCTGTACGGTTACCCGCTTCAGCTGGCCGTCGCCCAAAACATATACCAATGTCAGGGACGCACTTATACAAATAAAAAATTGTACATTAACGCAAACAAAGCTACCAAGGAAGAAACCTACGTGGCGCTCTCCCGCGTAGTCGACGAGAGACTAATAAAAAATATTTTTCTGTTGTGGTACTTGTCTGTTTGTTTTCTTTTCGTATTTTTCCTCTTTCTTCATTCCCGGCGACGCTTCAACCCGAAGAGTTAAATAGGCTAAAAGTATGATCGGCGGCGGCCTCTCCAGAGACTGGTAGCGTGGTCGTCGTAGCCTTTGATTTGTACTTTAGATAGGTCACAAACACCGGTAAGAGTAACAGCAAAAGAAACACGACAAACACAATCCACTTGCGGTTACCGCGCAAAACGTGGCTCCAACTGCCCGAGACGTGAGCGAATCGATTGGCATCCACCATCTTATTGTAGCCGTCTGCATATGCTACCGACCGCCACGTGAGGACATTGCCAAATCGAGTAGGACCGCTGCGCGCTCTCGACTTTCAAGAGGGTCCCGCAACACACCATAGCCACCACCAAAAAGACGATGTGTGAGGTGCAGCCGTATAGGAACAGGGCGCCCAACATGCCCGCCGCGCACATTGTTTCGCCGACGTACCCCAATTGTATTTGACAATTGTTGAAGACTAAATTGAAGCGCGCGTCTTGTTTGAAATTTCGCTCCATAAACCCGCGTGAGCACAATGCACACATTTCCAAAATCCCCGACACCGTGTCGCCGAGGCGCTCCGACTCTCGTAGGTCAGTGATGATGGGATCGTGCGGTGAGCCCGGATGCCAAGTATACGCGTCAAACGACAGATACACGTGAGTGAGGACGGGCAGCCTGCGAACTTTACGCCGTTTCAATAGAAACACGGTCGATGAGCGCGACGCGTCCACCACGATGGACGGGCCCGTCAAACGACTGACATAGCAGCGGCCGTCACTGCCGTCGGCGATGGGCCAGTGTGTGTCGAGAGCTTGCCGCACAGCGGAATCCGAGTAGCGCGGAAGGGTCATGTCACGTCGTTGGCGCGCTAGCTCACTTATGCGAGAGAGGAGAAGGGCTTGACTGACCATATCGATTATCCTTTATTATCAAGAAAAGACGTCCTCGACTTTCTCTCGCCCCCGAGGCAGAGAAGGGAGGCAGTTGTTTCAAATCACCACGAGCGGCTCAAGCTTGGGGTGAGAAGGTAGAACATGTATTCGCTGCGCGTCAATGTCCACTTTAAAAACGTTGTACTGGGGCGCCGTCGGTCGCAAGATACCGTCCTTGATCTCCAGTGGAGATTCTCGGCTCCGATCGGGATTCGAGCACTTTTTAGCATTGTCGCTTAGACGCGTCCAAAAACCCAGGTTCGCCACGGGTGGTGGATGCGTGTGGTCAGGAATGGAGAGTATCGTGTCGTCTTCGTAGTAGGTGTTGTCCAAGTCTCGGGCCAAGTAGAATTTTTTACCTTTGACCAAAAAGTGCTTGAATCGTTCGAAACGACTCTCGCTGCGTCGCCAGACAATCATTCGTTCGCCTAGCGAGCAGCGCTCGTAGAACGGGCCCTCCACAAAGCGATCTTTATAGCGCACTGTTATACGGGGGAACTTGGTAGCGTTTTTAAAAAAGGTTTTTTTAATTACACACTTTATTTCACTTGAAATAATATAAAACTTAGAATAAGACTTAGAATAAAACACGGATAAAGGAGACTTCTGGTCTCTCTGATGGTTGGCCGGTGACTGTCTGAACCGAGGCTAGGAGTGGCAAAGGAGCCAAAAGTGCTAGGATAGCACTTTTGGGTGGAGTGCTGAGAAGGGTGGTGAGTCTGCTAAAAGCCCTACACATCAGGGATATAACAGCACGAAATAGACAATTTTCGAAACGGCGGGATGGGGGCGCAAATGGAGAAGGGCGTTGCACCTGCGGCCGCCGTTGTTGGCCAATCGATCACTCATCAAGATGACCTCGGCATAGTCGTACGAATCGCTTGCACACATTTCCACGCCTTTGGCGGATTTCACTTTGCGCCCCGCGTCGACGGGTTCCAGCGAGTCGAGATCGAAAGAACAGTTGGCGCCGGCGGCCATTATATCCATCCATTTACCCATCGTTGTCGACTCACAATACAACCCGTCGATGTGTGCGCACTTGCGCTCATGAAGTCTGGGCTTGAACCAATCTCTCACCGTCGACGAACACGTCGTGCTGTTTTGCTCTTTAGTGGCAAAGTTCTCCAATGTCCTGAGACGCGGATCGACACGAAACCGCTCACCCGGCCGAACGACGACCTTGCCGTTACGCACCAGATAACAATCACACGTCGCACAAATCCTACCTTGGTCGTCCACCTGGCCGATGGACTCGCACATTTTCTTTATCGGAAGAAGAGGTGACGGCGGCGGCGGCGGCCACTTCTTAATGCCATTGAGCGTCGTAGTGCTTACCAATCGCCACAAGAGAAACAGGCAAAGCGACACGCCAAGATGGAGAGTCAACCCGTTATAGGCGGGAAACCACGCCGGCATTGTATTTGGTGTCACTTCTTATCCACTTGCCGTGCACTGTGACCGTACGAGTACGTGTAAGATGGCTACGTTTGAAGACTTTTTAAACGCGGTACGTGAAAGGTCCGGTATAAAATTTAGCGTTCAAGCGCTTTCGCGCGACCCGTTCGTGAAACTTCAGTTTACGGCGGCCGCCGAGGACGAATCTCGACTAGTCAGATAGATTATAAATGAACGCGTAGTAGATTACTCGCTTTATCACGACTATGTCGGCTACTTTTACCCGCCCGTTTACGAGGGAAAGTTACCCATACCGCGGAACGGATACTGCTTGGGGGCCGTCTGTTACATGACGATACTACCGGGTACCTGCGGATTAACGATAAACTACCCCGCCTTCTACCGTCAACCGCTCACTGCCAAATATGCATTCGTTCCTACCGTATATTGTGACAACTCCAAAATGCTACTGGCTTGCTTGCGGGACACTCACGACATACAGGACGTTGTCGTCCTGGAGCACCTGCAGCGGCTCAAGTATGAACACCCCTCCATTTACCACAAGATTGTTACGTTTGCAAAAACGTTCAGATGCGGCTACGATCCGGATAATTACGATCCCATTGAGATTCCGAGTTACAAAAGCGTCGCCTCAGCGGATGACCCGACAAGCGACGAGGACTGAACATTAACGAATTTTTTTAGTGATATATTAAATGGAAAATGAAAACATGGTACACATCAATTTTTTATATTTTAAAAAACAACAAACAAAACAAATTATTCGACATTAATCATAATAATCATAATAAATTCATGCATCAACTTTTATTCTTATAAAAGTAGCAAATAATTATAAATTAAATTAAATAATAACGATTTACAATAAATAGCAAATTAAATTAAAAAATGAATGAATTAAACAATTAAATTAAACAATGGCTATTGTAATGATTAAAAGTTAAATTGTAATTCAAAAACAAATATTATTGATTAGTGCACGTGTCTGTCCGGTGGCACCGTACGGTGCACAAGACGCCGCTTTTTCGGCACGAACATTTTGCGGTTACGCACTGCTGTTTGCAGTGGCACCGACTCATCCCTTGTCCACCAAACTGGGAATGCAAGACGACGGCCTGTCGGAGACTCAGTTTTTTGTCCCGGCGCACCGATTCGGGCGGGACCATTGGGTGCTCGACGCGCTCGAACTGGTTGGGTGACCACCAACGGTCAAGCTCTCCGTGCGGTGTGCCCACGCGGATCTGCGGTATTGCGGTCGCCTCGTCGGTGGTCGCACACTCCTCGCCGCTATTCGTGTGCCGCACTTCGAGCACGCACGCCAATAAATTGTGTGCGTCCAACGGGCCACGGTCCAACGCCGGAACAAACACGCGCACGGTGTCATTGACGGTAGGCGTGAACGCTGCCCGTGTCTTGCGCAACATTCGCGTCGCCTGCCTTTTCAGGCATCGTCCAGCTAGAGCGCGCGCGCGGTGTCTATTGTCCCCCGCGTCGTTGTCGCTGCTGCTATCATCGTGTGAGCTTTCATCCACGTCCATTCGTTTGTCATCGCTGTCGTGGTCGTCTTCGGCGGTGTTGGAGGCGGTGGCGGTCGTGTCGTTGAACGCGAGCAGCTGCTCCTCCGTCTCGACACCCGAGAGATTGTGAACTTTTGCCAGCGTCGCAAGTCCCCGCTTCGCTGACATGCCAAACACGCACTCGTAAGGTGATTGGCCGATGCTGGAGTGAAACGCCGTATTATAATTGAACTGCACCGTAGACAGACCGGCGCTCCATCTTCGCTCGCTCTGCTCTTGTGTGGCCACCCAAGTCGCAAGCATTTGCTTAATGTCACGGTTGGCCCTCTCCACGATGCCCTGGCTTTGGCTGTGGCGCGCCGCACCGTGTACGATGCGAACGTGCGGCCATTGCGCCACCAGTGACTTGATGACGGCGTTGCAAAACTCACGCCCGTTGTCCGACTGGAGAATACACGGTGCGCCGAAGGTGTGGAAGACGTCCGAGAGCGCGGCGGCCACTTCCTCCGCTCTCTTGGTCTTCAGCGGCTTTAATTGAACAAGTTTTGTGAGGTGATCCTGATATACAAATATAAATTTCCAGTCGCCATCGGGGCAAGATTGCATGTCGATCAGATCCACCTGACACCGACCGTTGAACGTCTTCTCGACGATAGGCTTCACGACGCGACCTTTCTGCTTGTTGTCCTTCTTCTCGGTGCAGATGCGACACAATTTTAAATAAATGTTAACGGCTTCGTAGGTGACGTTTTTATAATTTTTCTTCAGCTTGTACATCATTCGATTTCGTCCCAAGTGGCCCATTGTGTGAGTGGCGTGAATCACGTCAAACAGTTCTTCGACGGCGACAAAAAACAATCGTGTGTCGTTGCGGGTGCTAAACAATCGAGTGCCGCATATGTCGTACCGCCGCAGACGCCTGAGCCTGGTCTTGGCCGAAAGCTTAATAGCGGTGCTACCGGGTGACTTGGCTTCTCGCACTTCAGTCATCAGACGCCTATATCTGTCGCGGTGCAGGTACGACGAGTTCGACGGATTTTTCTTTGCGCTCAACGCAGTGTTCAAAGTTTCATAGAATGCCACCCGGTGAGTTTCGTTCGATGTAGACTCGGATGAACTCGACGCTGAAGATGAAAGATCCATGGCGATGCGTGGATGTGACGTGGACGGATCAATGGTGGTACGTGGTTGTGATGTAAACCGAGTGAAACAGAGAAAGCTAGTGGAGGACGATAGTCGTGTACGATTACGATTCGCCTCGGAAGTGTTCCGCATTATATTCCTTTCGCTCGTCTCGCAACACGTAGGGATTTAGTGAGTAGCCGGCGCGCCGACCTTAGTATGCGGTGGGCGGTTTTCGACCTTGCAAGCAGTTACGTTCATTATGGAAATGTATAATTGGTACACGACGAGAGCCAGGGATGTTAAGTTCAAAAACACGCACAAGAGTCTACACTCGGCGCTACTTTGTGTGCACGAAAATATCAATAGCACCCCTACTACTAAGCTACACACGAGCAGATACTGGGGGAGTTTGTGGCACGGTATCGGAAACTGACCGTTCTGTGACCGTAAGATGTGGGCCATCTTAGTGTTGTCTTTGGCACTTTTGATATGGGGCTGGGGCCGGACACGTCCCAGCGAAAAGATACTACCGCCGGCTACCTCATCAACGACACTCGCGACAGACTTTCAAGTAAAACTTCAGCCTGCCGTGACAAAAGCGGACGCACCGGCCGCCACCGGAGCGACAAAGACGGGTCGTGGACGGTTTCGTGTACTCGTGTGTTAAATCTTACGCACCCTTGCTGGGTTACTCAAGGTTGACCGGCTACACCACCTTTATAACGGCCCCTAATGGTGACTATATCGCCGGCACTATAGCCTGCCTCAAAGATACCGAGCTGTACATACCCGCCACCGCGCTTGTGGACAGCATACAAACAGAGCATTTCACCGATTCGGATGTGACAAATGCATAGTACAGTGCACGCTGTCGACACAAATCGATAGTGAAGCTCAAGAGCTTGCTGGCGAGAACGACTTGAATGGGCGCTACCTTAGTCCTACTCGTTGTCATATTGAGGTAGCGAGGTCCACCGTATTATAAAAAAAAGGCCAAGTCTGCGATGGGGTTTTTTCACGATAACTGAACAACAACTTTTTTTTTTCACCGCCCGCCCATCTTAAAAACCGTTTACTCTTGTATTATACCACAAATTTATAGCACACTGCACGTTTTTCGCGTTTAAACACTATAAAGACGGCGTGGGTGGATACATTAATGTTTTTTTTTTCTCAATAAAAAAAACATTTCATACATAAATGATTCGTATTGAACACGCAATGTGTTGCCCGGTGGCTAACCTACCAAAGCGGTCTCGCTCTGGCGGTCCACATTAGTCTCTTGATACTTGTATGTCGCAATGGGCGCGGGTGGTTTCTTTGGTGGTGGCGATGACGACACCGTTAACGGTGCGCGCGAGGAGTTCACGTACTATTGCCAGCAGAACCACATCACCGTGCTGAGGGTCAAGCCGGTGATCCACGGTACGATGCGGGCGATCGTCTTCGTGGCCGCCGAGCTTTTCGTGATCCCGATGTGGGACTTTGTAGCGATAGTATATAATCGACAAAACAATTCAAATTCAGTCGGATGCTCGTACATGAAACAGCCCTCTCCGCCGCGTTTATTTTGCGCCTTGACGTAGGCAAACTGTGCGGATTCATCCTCGTCCGCACCGGGTAGACTGGGATCGACGATGTACGACAACGCAGCCAGCCTTGTACTATAACTCTTTTGCTCGTCCAAACTTTTGACCATTCGTACACCGTACCTCGCCTGTACGCCATATTTAAAGATGCCGACAAACATTGGCAAGTAAGCGCATAAGCGAGCAAGAATCGCTCGGTGATCACGGTCCGGGGGCGGTGATTCCGGGGCCACTTTGATGAGGACGTCGCGCACGAAATCTAGAAGCGCAGCGTCAGTTTGAATCTCTCGGCAAAAACATGCAGATAACGCGGCGGCGGTGTCAGTTTGCGTGGTCATATGCCAGATTTTCAGTATTTTTTCTTCAGTCGTGGGTAAATGAGATAGGGCAATTTGCGCATACGCAAAATCAAAATATTTTTTAACCTCAATGGGCGTGTTTAAGGAGTTAAGGTAGTCGACACGAAACTTGGCTACATCTTCCGCGGGATAGTTGCGTTGCACAAAATCCCACATCGACGATGAATAAAAGATCGACCTCATACTTATAACATATTATATAAAGATTACAGTATATGTTACATCATAGTTTTATCATGTACTTACCCGTACATGGACGTCGACGAAAGAGTACGCAGGTTATGTTTTGTGGATATAGTAAACCCGTAGTCCCTTATTGTATAAGTACCCTTACGTTTGCAATACAATGTGGCGGGATAGTGAATGAAATAACTATTTTGGCGCTCAGTCAAAATATAAAAATATAGGTCATTGTATTTATATCCCGTTAATTCATTTAAAAGTAATTTGCATTCCACCAGTGTAGTAATCAAAACATTTCCCAGTGCGTTGTGTTGTTATTGAATGCAACATTGTTGTAGAAATTATTTATAACCTATAAATAAGCGTATAACTTGGACCACAATCCTATACAAATTAGTGTAATCGGCGGTCCAAAACATTCACCGATACTCTAGATTCACCGTAACATATATATAGACACACACATATATATATATATATATATATATATATATATATATATATATATATATATATATATATATATATATATATATATATATATATATATATATATATATATATATATGTAGGAAGTGGGTCAGATATGATAAATAAAATGCGGATGTGGTGATATAACAGCTCTTTATATTTTGTTCAACTTGTATCAAAAAGATCACTATTGAAGCTTTCCATTATTAATGACTAGAGTTCTCTTTTAACAATTCCAAGTAACTTAATTAATCCTTACTACAAAT
Source organism: Apodemia mormo (assembly GCA_036924255.1). Lineage (NCBI taxonomy): Eukaryota > Metazoa > Arthropoda > Insecta > Lepidoptera > Riodinidae > Apodemia > Apodemia mormo. Next base: position 4,663,204 of record JAUPFN010000032.1, read on the forward strand.
AAGTCATAATTTGAGCAATAGATAATCAATTATAAATTGTACTGCGACTAATTTATTAATTTAAATTAATTATCCAAGAGTCAAGGATAAGCTACTAGCAAGATACAACAAGTGTACCGAGCCACGCCAGAGCCAAGACTGCCTTATCGGCGGGCGCTCAGCCCCCCTAGACAAGTGGCAAACGCTCAATAACTATTCAAATATTACGCTTTGGCGATATTTTAGCCAAATTGGTAGCCAAGTGGATCATGGCTTGTTCAACGTCGTTTGTTCCATACGAACTTTACGAAGTATATCGAATATTGTCTCTGAATTGATGGTAAACGTCACTTTGATGTATTATTTTCACCGAGATTATAAGTTTTATTTATATGAAAAGTGCATTAAAAGCAAAAAAGACTTGCCCTCCAAGACGTGGCATCATCGCTAGTACAATAGAAAGAGAAATGTATGGATTTGTCATAAGCTGTTGACACGAACGTAAACGGATTTGTAATTGGTAGCCAAGTGGCACTTTTGACAAGCAAAATAGTAGCGAATTATTCGATAATCAGCGAACGCTAGAACCCTGCAGATTACGCTTAAAATGGCGGTTGATCACTATTATTCAATCAGCTGTTCTAAAGCGTGGATAAAATCTGTGAGAATTTTTGATAATTTTAAAGTAAAATAAATGCAAATTAAGGCTTTTGGTGGCATATTATTAATGGTGCTTTGATATCCTTGTGGCGCGGGCGGGGTATTAATGCCACATGCATACATTTACCGGCTACCTTACCCTCCAAACCGGAACACGACAGTAACAAGCACTGTTGCTATTGCTGCGGGATTTATCATCAGCTTTCATAAATCTGAAACATAAGTTTTGACTATCGATAACATTTTGTACAATTCTACGTTCACTTGTAATGTAAAGAGGATTTACTTAAAATATGTTAACACAATCAAATTTGATAGCAACGAAGATAAATACATAAACCTTGGTGACAGTATTTAATTTTATAACTCTTTAAATTGGTAGTACTGACAGAGTTCAATTGACATGTTAGCTATATAGAAACTTACGGCATGACAGTAATTAAGAAGAAAAGATAGTATATTCTATCTTATTCGCACTTACGCGGTACATACAATCAAAATTGAATCAGATATAGCGACTCTGTTCTTATTTTTTTATAATATTTATATATTCCATCCATGTATATTATTCATCCGAGATTGATTCACGTTGTGAAAATAATACTTCAAACTGACAATGTCGTCAATTCACAGACAATATTCGATAGACCTCAATAGAATGAACGTTAAACAAGCCAAGATCCACTTGGCTACCAATTTGGTCTAAATGACGCCAAAGCGTTATATTAGAATGGACAGAGAGCTCGGTTGGCGGTCAGTGCGTGCGCAGAACTTAGAAAAATTTTAATGGAAAATTTTAACCCTATATAACATTTTTATTGCACTATTGCATGAAGGGGGTAAGGGAAACCAACTTTTGTTAAGGTCACTTTACTCTGAGTTCATTCCCCGTGGAGTTAGGGGATGAAAACCGAAATCCATTACAAAGGCGTCTGCGGCTTAGAAAAAGAAAATGTATTGAAATCCCCCTAGTTAGGTTAGGACTCTTAAATTATGGCAATTTGCGTTCATTTTACTTTAAAATTATCAAAAATTCTAACAGATAATATCCACGATTTAGAACAGCTGATTGAATAATAGTGATCATCCGCCATTTCTAGCGTAATTTACAGGGTTCTAGCGTTCGCTCATCATCGAATCACAATTTTGCTTGTCAAAAGTGCCATTTGGCTAAGGTTTTGTATGAAAATGATCAAAAATGATCGATGCAATATAACGTTTCGTTTCACGAAGGACACTTGGCTACCAATTACAAATTCGTTTACGCTCGTATAAACAGCTTATGTCAAATCCATACATTTCCTTTTCTATTCTCCTAGCGTTGATGCCACTTGTCTTGGGGGGCTGGGTCGATATTATTAGCAAAGAAAATTGCTCCTATATTTATAGTGTACCAACTTCAACCCAGTGTAGTGTCGTGTCATTGCTTGCGTGAAAACGCTGTAACGTTAACATAATTGTAATTATTACGTTCCAATTCACGAAACTTGGCCGTATTGGTCAAGAGTTTGCATTTTCGATGCATCGATTAAAAAACATCGATGTTTATTCGGTGTTGAAATAATAACAATACATCGGTTCAATACGATACTTCATCGTTAATAAACGTAGAGATTTTAAAATACGTTGATGTATATCGTTCATCGCTACAATACTCCTAACGGAGATATAAACGACTTACGAAATCGAAAATCGAAATATCAATAATATAATCATAGCTTGAGCACAATCTTGAGTCTATACTGTGAAAGTGTGAACGAAATCAAAATGAAATGTCCGATAGATAATATCAAATCTATACATATAATAAAATCGTAGGAAAGTCAAAACTGTACATTGAATTATTTTTTAAAAGAACACTTGGAGCGTGATCTACAATCGATATCGAAGCCAAAAATATAGTTTTTACAATTTTTGTCTGTTTGTCTATTTTCTGTATGTCTGTTTGTTCGTATGTCCGGGGTAAACTCAAAAGTACTGCATTGATTTACTTCAAATTTTGCATGAATAGTAATATTCATGCAAAATTTGAAGGAACAGGTCGGGTCAACATATAGGCTACGTATTATCACCTACGGGGGAGGAGCAGTGCGGAGTAAACGAAGTCCGCGCAGACGAAGTCGCTGGCAACAGCTTGTATCGAATACACATGCAATGGATCGTCAATTTAAAATTTAAATCACTGGATATACCTACCATAGCCTAAAATTGTAAGTATATAATAGTATGCACCGACTAGTGTTGCCAAAAAATCGATAGTTTTATAATCGATAGTTTTAATCTAAAAAAGCTATACTATCGATTGTAAAGTCGATAATATCGATACTATAAATTATTACATTAAGACAATAGTATTGATGTACACCAATTCTTTCGATACTATCGATAGTATTAGCGTTGGTGATGAATAAATAATTGGTTTAGTCGATAGTATCGATAGTATTGATCGTCAATATTATACTTACTATCGATACCATTGATAGTATTGATAGTTTTGTACCATCGATAGTTATGTTTTTTTCAATAGTAACGATAAAGACATAAAAGTATAAACGTAAGTGGTAAAATATATTGTATTCAAAATTACACACACCTACGATTAAAATATTTATCTTTGTCTACCCATACTAAAAAATTAGCTGTAAACTTCAAATTTAGTTGTACCCTGGCGTAACCGATAGTATCGAAATACAGATCACTATCTATATTACAAAACTATCGATTACATCGATAGTATCGATAGTTGTAGTAATATTGAGAGGTAATACTATCGATAGTTTTTAATTTTTCAGGTACGATACTATCGATAGTATTGTCCTAATGAGATATCGATACTATCGAAGGAAATCGATACAATCGTTATTCTTTAAATATCGATAGACTATCGATTGGCTATCGATATTGGACAATGGACTATCGAGCGGCAACACTAGTACCAATTACCGATATTTATAGTGTAGTACTCTAATTGGTCTGCCCCCTTAGACAAGTGGCAAACGCTCAGTAACTATTCAAATATTACGCTTTGGCGATATTTAGGCCAAATTGGTAGCCAAGTGGATCATGGCTTGTTCAACGTTTGTTCCATACGAACTTTACGAAGTATATCGAATATTGTCTTTGAATTGACGGTAAACGTCACTTTGAAGTATTATTTTCACCGAGGTTATAAGTTTTATTTATATGAAAAGTGCATTAAAAGCAAAAAAGACTTGCCCCCCAAGATGTGGCATCAACGCTAGTACAATATAAAGAGAAATTTATGGATTTGTCATAAGCTTTTGACACGAGCGTAAACGAATTTGTAATTGGTAGCCAAGTGTCATTCGTGAAACGAAACGTTATATTGCATCGATCATTTTTGACAGTTTTCGTACAAAACCGTAGCCAAGTGGCACTTTTGACAAGCAAAATAGTAGCGAATTATACGATAATCAGCGAACGCTAGAACCCTGCAGATTACGCTTAAAATGGCGGTTGATCACTATTATTCAATCAGCTGTTCTAAAGCGTGGATAACACTTGTGAGGATTTTTGATAATCTTAAAGTAAAATTAAGGCTTTTGGTGGCACATTATTAATGGTGCTTTGATATCCTTGTGGCGCGGGCGGGGTATTAATGTCACATGCATACATTTACCGGCTAACTTACCCTCCAAACCGGAACACGACAGTAACGAGCACTGTTGCTATTGCTGCAGAAATAGGTGAGCCAGTGGTATGAGACCCGGGCGAGACAATGCAGAACCCTACCACCTAGAAGCCACAATACTAGTGGGTCGTTTACCCAATTGTTCGCTTCTAACGAACTGCCTAGACACATTGTAAATAGTGATAGGTTTGCAAAATGCTGACAATGTCTTAATGGTGATAAATATAATATTTCGTCTTTAAATATTTTACAGACACTATAAGTTCAAGTTATAAACATTATATTCTTGTTACAACCCTTGTATTTTGTAAATTTAATGAAACAAAGAAAGATAGTTTTATTTTTCAGTGTAGCAATAGATTTCGATCAATTTTACATTTCTGTAAATATGTATGCCAAAAATACGTAAAAAAGAAGTTTTGTATGTTCAATTTTGCATATTTTTGTTCATTTTTAATTATAAATTTATCATCAGCTTTCATAAATCTGAAACATAAGTTTTAAAATGTGACTATCGACAACATTTTGCACAATTCTACGTTCACTCGTAATGTAAAGAGGATTTACTTAAAATATGTTAACACAATCAAATTTGATAGCAAGGAAGAAAAATACATAAATCTTGGTGACAGTATTTAATTTTATAACTCTTTAAATTGGTAGTACTGACAGAGTTCAATTGACATGTTAGCTATATAGAAACTTACGGCATGACAGTAATTAAGAAGAAAAGATAGTATATTCTATCTTATTCGCACTTACGCGGTACATACAATCAAAATTGAATCAGATATAGCGACTCCGTTCTTATTTTTTTATAATATTTATATATTCCATCCATGTATATTATTCATCCGAGATTGATTCACGTTGTGAAAATAACACTTCAAACTGACATCGCTGTCAATTCACAGACAATATTCGATAGACCTCAATAGAATGAACGTTAAACAAGCCATGATCCATTTGGCTACCAATTTGGTCTAAATGACGCCAATGCGTTATATTAGAATGAACAGAGAGCTCGGTTCACGGCCAGAGCGTGCGCAGGACTTAGAAAAATTTTGATGGAAAATTTCAACCCTATATAACACCCCTTTTTTGTTGCATCATTGCGTGGAGGGGGTAAGGGACACCAACTTTTGTCAAGGTCACTTTGCTCTGAGTTAATTCCCCGTGGAGTTAGGGGATGAAAACCGAAATCCATTACAAAGGCGTCTGCGACTTAAAAAAAGAAAATGTATTGAAATCCCCCTAGTTAGGTTAGGACTCTTAAATTATGGCAATTTGCGTTCATTTTACTTTAAAATTATCAAAAATTCTAACAGATAATATCCACGATTTAGAACAGCTGATTGAATAATAGTGATCGTCCGCCATTTTTAGCGTAATTTACAGGGTTCTAGCGTTCGCTAATCATCGAATCACAATTTTGCTTGTCAAAAGTGCCACTTGGCTAAGGTTTTGTATGAAAATGATCAAAAATGATCGATGCAATATAACGTTTTGTTTCACGAATGACACTTGGCTACCAATTACAAATTCGTTTACGCTCGTATCAACAGCTTACGTCAAATCCATACATTTTGTTTTCTATTCTACTAGCGTTGATGCCACTTGTCTTGGGGGGCAAAGCCTTTTATACAGGTAGCAAAACAAGTTGAGTAGTAGGGATATCGAACGATGCGCTTGCCGGCCCAGGCCGTGCATTTGTTGTTTACACTTTACAATATTCTTGCATTTGACGACGCGGACGCCGTCATATATATATATACACATATATATATATATATATATATATATATATATATATATATATATATATATATATATATAGGCGCGAGAGCGTAATTTGTTAATAAAATTAAATTAATAAATTAAATTATTATTTTAAATTCTTAAAAATACATTAAAATGATTAAAATTGTAAATGTTCAATCATGATTCATAATATCACAATTGATTATTATTGTAAAAGTAGTCAATAGATGAGTCATGTTCAACAGTGTTATCATTTATGACGTGCAGGCGTGAGTTTGTTATAAATACGAATGTAAGGCACAAAATAACACATTCAATTGTAAACTGTTCAACTGTACAGAGCTTTTGTGAATAATTATAAGTAAGATGATAAGTAATATAAGGTATTGGATTTAGTGACGATATCTATAGAAGTAGGAGGAGTTGAAAAATGTGAGTTGAGAGAATTAATATCAATGTTACTGTTTGAAGATGGAGGATTCCTGCCAACACCAAGGGTTTTTAGAAATTTCCACGCTTGCCCTAAATCAGATTTTGCAATAGTATCATGGATATAAAGACGTTTAGCTGCACGACATAGCTGAGTACACCTATTACGTAATTTTTTGTAATTATAAAAATTACGTTCGGAAGGGTACCTCTTGTAGTGGCGATTAGCTCTATCGCGCTTTACCATCTCAGATTTTATGTCATCATTTATCCATGGAGCGGGACTATGCTTTATTTTTATTTTTTTTAACAGGAGCATGGACATCAAAAATATTTATTAACGTTTTGTTAAAATAATGAACAACATCATCTACATTATTGCCATTAAATACTGGTGACCAATCAACGACATTAATATCACGAGCCAAATTATCAATGTTACAAGTTCTATATGATCGAAATAGAGAGTAACTAGTTGATCGTTTAGGGACACGAACGCGATAGGACATGTATAATAAATCGTGGTATGAAAAACATGATGCTGTTTGCTCATGTGAACTCACATGATCAGGATTTGCAACAATTATTAAATCTAACAGTGAGGAAGCTGTGTTGGGAATTTTGTGAGTAGCTGATAGGGGCAGAGAATATAAATTAAAAGAAGATAAAATTGAAAGTAACTTGCGAATACGAGAATCGTCCTTAAGAAGGCACGTATTAAAGTCACCAAGGAGAAGGACATGATCGTAAAAAGGTCGAAACTCATCGAGAATCGAATCTAAAGTTGGGAAGTAATTAATGTTCAGAGAAGGGCTGTATAATACAGATAAGAGAACCTTCGTGTTATTAAGAATTATTTCTAAAAAAATGTATTCAACAGATTCACTGTATTCACGAGAAGTGACAATTATTTTATGGGGAATAGTTTCTCGTAGTAGGTAAATGGCAACACCTCCACACCCTTTACCTATTCTGTCATTTCTGATCAATTTAAAACCAGGAATAGAAAATTGAGAACTAGGGAGCGATGGCTTAAGAAAAGATTCCGAGATGAGGATCGCATCTAGTTTCTTATTACCACTGAACGTCATTAGCAGATCCGTGAAATGGGCAGGAATACTCTGAGCATTTATATGGACGACGTTAAAGTCATTAGGATACTTGGCAAAAAAGGATAATAATTGTTCACGCAAAGATAAGTCTGCAGATTCACTGTCGCTGTCTGCACTTAAAAAATCGTCACTGGACGATGAACACGAAAAAAAACTATCGTTAATTAAAGCGTTATCATTCATGACACGAAAGCAATAAATACTCTTGTATATATTAAATTATTTAAAAACGACAATTAAAAATATAATGATAAATAACTAATAAATTATGTATTTAAAAATCAACAGTGAATGTGACAAAACACACCACCTTAAAAAAAAAACTAACACTAAATACAATTATTATAAACTAGCACCTAGATCAAAAATTACTGAAAACTTCATATTGTTTACTATTAATCTTATGCTATATTGAAACATACAATGGTGACATCATTGGCAAAAAATTAAAAAAAAACCGAGATCTTCCAGTATAGATAGAACTAAACGAACAAACAAACAAAAAATTACATTCAATACACCAGAATGTCCATGTATTTTTGAGTGACCCACATGAAAATAATCTACAGTATTAATAATGATTTGCATAAGGCAGTACGTGTATTGAAACGTTGGCCTAATATTTTGCACCGGTAAACAAAAATAACCTCTATATAATCTGGTTACGTTACAGTACTATATTTAATCTGTGGTAAAAAATCATAAACTATAAATGAAATGAAAATGAAATGAAATGAAAAATATTTATTTGCAAGAATATGGGTGTCACAAGTTATTAAAATAAATTAAATTACCATCATATTCTACCATAATATGGCGTGCAAACATTTTAATTTAGGTCGATTTCTTTATAATTACTACCGGATCGGAACGCGGCCCCTCACTGAGAAGATCCGGCGGAAGAAAGTCGACTAAAATCTAAAAGTATTCTTAATTTTGTACGTTTTAAAAATAACGTAAAAATGTGATTATAAACAATAATTGTGTATTAGTTTATATCTACCGTAAATAGAAAATAAAATAATGAGTACCTAGTGAAAACTATTAGACCATCACGCGTCATTTGCATAAAATTTAAATATTTAATATATACTACAATAGAATTGGTGGTCATAATGTATGTTAAATTTTAGAGAACAAAATATAATAAACAAATACGCATTTAGTGTATTCTAGTAAAACGGTAAAAGATCTGGCGAGAAAATATATCACAGTAATGATAATGCAAACTGGAAATATTAATTATGCATACTATCCTCGTATAAACAGCTGTTAAACTTAACCTATTTACGCCTGGTTCTTCGAGTGTCCTTGGGTAAAGCTACATCACTGGTACTCGGCATCTGCGGCACAACAGGATTTTGAGATGGAAACCGTAATTTAATAGCCTCAAGTTCTGACATTAATTCTACATTGCACCTCGTCTTGTCAGGCAGTAAAATAGTGATTTTACTATTCATTGTCCAGCAATTTTTCACACCGAAGTGTTTACGAGCTTCCAGGAAAATCTGATGCCTCGATTTTGTTAAAAATTCAGATAAGGTGTAGCCTGAGCCTTTTAGAGCAGTCTTATTATTCCAGACGAAATCACGGTAATGAAGTTCATTGAATCTTACCAGGATTGGCCTTGACCGGTCTTTTTTATTATGCCCAAGGCGATGACAAACCTGAATATCGTCACTGGCGAAGTCAGTAAGATTCATCCGGGTGCATATGATGTCAGTGAACAAAGTTTTAGGATTTTCATCCTCTTTCTCTGAAACACCATGAACTAAGAGAATCTTCCGTCTCAAGAAAGCTTCCTGCCTATCCATACCCAAAGACAGAAGTTCCATTTGGGCTTTAAGTAAGGATAAAGTCTTCCAGACAAATGTTTTAAAATTGGAGAAATCCTGTGACAAAGCAGCAATATCAGGATTACCCGGGTTTACCTTTTGGAGCTTTTCTTGTTTTTCATCGTATTCATCCATCCTTGACTTAAACATTCTAATGACCTCTTCAAGGTTAGATGCTCTCTTCAGTGATAAGTCCATTTTGTAGTGTTTAGTGGAGTTTAAACAGGAGAATGCAAGTGGAGTGATATGTATATGCCAATAATATCAACACATTGGCAAGTAAGTAACTTTTAATATTAAATAAATTAAAAATGTTAAAGAGCTTTTTAATTTACGTGTGCTTCAATGTAAATTTCACAACACGCTGAACACACACATCAGCTTCGCAGTTGCACATTTGCGGTTCGGATTTTGATAGATTGTCAGTGTCGTAAATTTCAATCTTGATTACTTTTTCCCCTCGAGGGACAGATTTCTTTACATACTGATAATATTTTTGTCTCTCTGCGTTCGATCTCTTGCGACCAAGTCGTAAAGTTTCCTGTTCCGGTTTCGATCTTTCGCGAACCAGTCCTAACGTTTTCTGTCCCGGTTTTTGGTGTCGCACTTCTTCTGGCTGCGGTATAAAATTGAAAAAATCTTCCGTGTCCTAAAATAAAAAAGTAATATTTGGTACACTGCTGTTAAACGTATTGAAACGGTTGTCTGTAATATTAACACTCACCGACATGACGTGATACTACAATCGTGGGCGGGCAGTGAAAAAAAGTTAGGCGGGCGACGATTGGGCAGGTGGCGGGAATCGTAATTTGTTAATTAATTTTAGGCAGGCGTCAGAGCTCAATTAATTCTAATACCTTAAACATGGACAACTGCCATATTAGAAATGAGTCGCGCGACGACGTAGTCTTCTCGCGTCTCCTGGATGAGGAGGCGGGGAAACGGTTTCGGGGCTAAGCCCCCTGTCCGTGGTTTCTTGCGCGCTGCGTAAAAACGCAGCGGTCTTTGGTTTGGGTTTGGGCCTTAAATGGCCACTTATCCTCTGGTTTCCAGTGTTGTTATAGGTAATGATAAGGTGATCCCCCCCATACGCACCTCCGCATGCGATCCGCCCCGCTAGAGCGGGGGATCAAGCACACCGAGGGCGAAGTTAGAGTTGGGGGTGGATGGGTTGGTTTGGAAAAGGTATTGGTAGGTTGGGTCTCCCCGCTCGTGGGATGGTGGTCCTATAAGCTAATTGGGCCGAAACGCTCCTCCCTGTCCTTCTGCTCGCAGACGGACGGTGGATGTGGAGTAAGCGCGGGCAACGCTGGCACTAACCCTGTCGGCCTGCTCGTGATATCGTAAATCCAGGGGAGGTGTCGTTGTCACGTCTAGCGGCCAATGATCCTGGATCCGAGGGCCTTGCCTTAACCGGCCGGGCCGCGAGGAAGATAACCTCTATAAAAAATTCCCCGAACCTCAAGCGGAGACGCACCGTGAGGAGGTTTGCAGACCGGCATAAAGTCGGGATGTATGGCTGACGGGCTTATCAGTCGCTAGTGTGGACCCCGCCCGGGTACCGGCCGACCCCCGGGGCGCGATAACGTAGGCGCCTTTTAGGCAGTTTTTAGAAAGTTTCTACTCGTGGGAACAAAAATGGAAGACAAAACTAAAAAACAAAAACAAAAACCTTTTGACGGAAAGAAGGAGGGCCGAGAAGGCCAAGACGACGATAGGGAGAGCCGTGAAGGCTATAAAGAGGAGGTGGGCCATGAAGGCCTGGAAAAGAAGAAAGAAGGAAGTGGCTGTGAAGGCCAAGAGAAGAGTAAAAGTGCTGCGTTAGTGCCAGTGGTCCGTTTAACGCGACTACGCACTGACAGTGGTGCTTATGCGTCAGATGTGTCAAGGGCCCCGTCGCCAATGAGCGTGGAGTGCTTAGGACGCAAACGACCAAGAAGCAAAGAGAATTTGGTGCTGGAGAACTCCGGGTACTCTAGCAGCGAATCGGACGTCCGGTCGGGGGCTCCTAAAGGCGGAGCAAAACGTGGTCGGGGCAAGCAAGCCCTATTTAGAAAGGAGCCCCCACACCAGTCGTGTGAAGAGGAAGTGGCGGAAATGGCCCGAAAACTCAGAGCCCCTCCGCCGGCGCTACTGCCAGCAGAAACATCTGAGCTGGACGCAGAGGCGCTCAGTAAGAGGGCAGAGGATGGCCTTCAGGTTATTATGAAAATAGCGGCTAAGTCCGGTAACTTAAAGGGAACATTTGTGAGAGCCCTAAAGGATGCAACGGTCGCTATTAGAGAGACAGTGCTAGCCCTCAAGACACGGACAGTCACGGATGAGACGTCAACGCTGCGGGCCGATAACGATCGCCTAAAGGCTGAGCTCGCAGCTCTTCGGGGGGAATTCGCGGCCTTAAGAGAGGACCTGGTACGCCCCGCACAACCGACCCCAGAAGAAAGGGCAAGGATGGACGGTGAGTTCAGAAAGTCGATTATGCTCGAAATCGGTGGCATGTTCGACGCGAAGCTGGCTGGGATCGAGAGTCGCCTGCTCCCTGAGAAGAGTCTTCGGCCTCCATTGGCCGCAAGAGTAGTCGCCCCCTCAACGGCTTCTGCTCCTAACAATGCAGCAACGGTGCTACCGCAGAAGCCAATTCCCTCCAAGGGCAAGGATAGAAGCGTTGCACCTAATCCTCGAGTCGGAACTCCAAAAATGCCGCCACCAACGCCACTGCCAGTACAAGATTCCCTGGCAGAAGAAGGTTGGACGCAGGTCAGGAAAAAGAAGAGAGGAGATAGGAAAAAGTCTAAAGGAGCGACACTTGCGCCTGCACCTGCATCTGCACCTACACCTGCAGCAAACGCTCCTGTCCCCTACACTGCTGCTGCTCCCAAGCAAAAGACGGCCAAACCGCAGCCTAAAAAGCTCCGCCCACCCAGGTCTGCAGCCGTTGTAATAACGCTGCAACCTGATGCAGTCGAAAGGGGTACTACATATGCTGATATCCTCACACAGGCTAAACAACGCATATCCATTACCGATCTGGGGATATCAGCTCTCAAATGTAGAAAGACGGCTACCGGAGCGCGCATCTTAGAGTTGCCTAAGGCGGTAAGCGGAGAGAAGGCGGACCTTTTCGCCAAAAAGTTGGCTGAAACATTACCGGCCGACACCGTTCAGATTGCCAGACCCGTAAAATGCGCGGATCTTAGAATCAGCGGCCTCGATGATTCCGTGACGGTGGCTGAAGTTGTTGAGGCCGTGGCGCGAGTCGGGGGATGTGAAGCGGATGCTATAAGGGCAGGTGTAATTCGACGCACGGATTTGGGGCAGGGTACATTATTTCTGCGCTGCCCTATAACTGCAGCTAAGACAGTATCAAGTTCGAGATTACTCGTGGGTTGGGTCTCGGCACAGGTTCGGGTTCTCCCTGCTAGACCTATGAGGTGTTTTCGCTGCCTGGATGTGGGACATGTACGCTGCGCGTGTACGTCCGAGGTAGACCGCAGCGACGAATGTTTCCGTTGTGGAACGAAAGGACACAAGTCGGCTGTCTGTTCTGCTGCCCCACACTGCTCTCTGTGTGCCGCGGCTGGACGACCAGCCGAGCATCGATCTGGTGCCAAGTCGTGCGGAGCCACAAAAATGAGTAAGAGGAAGCGCGTGGTGGCCTTAAGGAATCAGGCCGCGCCGCCTGTGGTTGCAGCTGCGTCTTCTGAGACGCCGCCAGAGGAAGCGATGGAAACAAAATAATGGCCCTAGCGGGCCGCATCCATCGCTTCCTCCAGGCGAATCTAAACCACTGCGCTGGGGCACAGGACCTTCTCCTGCAGTCCCTGGCGGAGTGGAACATAGTCGTTGCCGTAGCCGCTGAGCCGTACTTTGTCCCCCCCCGAAACAATTGGGTTGGGGACTTGGACAGCTCGGTGGCGGTCATAACTACGGTCGCAGCCCCGGTCTCTGTTGTGGTTGGTCGTGGCCGGGGCTTCGTTGCCGTCGAATGGGAGGGAATCGTTGTGGTGGGGATCTACTTCTCACCCAACCGCTGCCTCGCCGACTTTGAGTCGTTCCTGGGCGAGGTTGAGGTCCTAGTCAGACGGGCCAATCCTCGCCCTGTGATCGTGATGGGGGACTTCAATGCCAAATCCTCGGCATGGGGGTCCCCCATGACGGACCCGCGAGGCAGCGTGTTGGAAGAGTGGGCAGTGGTGGTCGGCCTCTGCATCCTGAATAGGGGGTCGACCCTCACTTGCGTGCGACAGCGGGGCGGTTCAATAGTGGACATTTCGTTCGCTAGCCCCGCTGTAGCACGCCGTGTCCGAGATTGGAGAGTCCTCGATGGGGTGGAGACGCTTTCGGACCACCGATACATCCGATTCGACGTCTCCGCCTCGTCGACGACACCGGGCACAAGTCCCACGAGAGGTAGCTCCCCGTCATTCCCCAGGTGGACGTTGGGGCGTCTCGACAGAGACGCTCTGCTGGAGGCCTCCGTCGTCCAGGCCTGGCAACCACTACCCGCCAGGCCTGTGAGGGTAGATGAGGAGGCGGAATGGTTCCGGAGGGCATTGACGCAGGTGTGTGACAGCTCAATGCCCCGGGCCAAGCCGCCCCCCTCTCGTCGCCAGGTGTACTGGTGGTCTGGCCAAATCGCCGCGCTGCGCGTGGAGTGCGTGGCGGCCAGACGAAACTACACCAGGTGCCGGAGAGGACGGCACCGCGACGAGACGACGGAGCGCGAGCTGTACGAGGTCTTCAGGGAGAAGAAGAAGACCCTACAGCTCGCTATCAGCAGGGCCAAAACCCAGGCACGCGAAGAGCTGCTCGGGGCTCTGGACAACGATCCGTGGGGGCGCCCCTACAAGTCTGTCAGGGGCAAACTACGCCCCTGGGCGCCTCCGCTGACCCAGAGCCTCGATCACCAATTCGTGAGGGACGTCGTGTCCGCCCTCTTTCCACATCGGGCGGAACACGTCCCCCCCGCTATGGCGCCGCAACGGCGTGGCGCCGTAGACGAGGAGGAGAGCGGGGTGCCTGAACTCGCTGAGAAGGAGTTCGACGTGGCCGTGGACAAGCTCCGGGCGAAGAACACAGCGCCCGGGCCGGATGGAGTACACGGTCGCGTCCTGGTTTTGGCCCTCAACGTCCTGGGGGACCGGCTCCGGAGGCTTTACAGTGCCTGCCTGGAGTCGGGACGGTTCCCGGGGGTGTGGAAAAGTGGTAGGTTGGTCCTTCTAAAGAAGGAAGGGCGTCCCGCAGAGTCTCCCTCCGCCTACCGCCCCATCGTGCTGCTCGACGAGGTGTGCAAGCTATTCGAAAGAATAGTCGTTGCGCGCCTGGTCGAGCACATGTCTCGGGTAGGTCCCGATCTGGCCAACGCCCAGTTTGGGTTTCGAGCCGGCCTTTCAACGATCGACGCGATCAATCGCGTCAAGGCCGACTCGGAGGAGGTTGTCGCCCACGGCGGCGTGTTGATGGCGGTATCGCTCGATATAGCGAACGCCTTCAACACGATGCCGTGGAGCTGCGTAAGGGAGGCGCTTAAATACCACAGGGTGCCTCCTTACCTCCGTCGCCTGATCGGGGACTACCTGAGCCAGAGGTACGTACAGTACCAGGGGCGGGGAGGCGGACTGGAGACATGGGAGATGGTGTGCGGTGTTCCACAGGGGTCGGTGCTAGGCCCTCTCCTGTGGAACATCGGATACGATTGGGTGCTGCGGGGCGCTCTCCCCGCGGGCGTCGGGGTGACGTGCTACGCGGACGACACCCTGGTTACGGCCCGCGGGGTCAACTACCGCGAGTCCGCCCGCCTCGCTACGGCGGGTGTGGCATCGGTCGTCCCAGTAAGAATCATCATCAGTCGATGGAATCCATCCAATTCCACTTAGATTAAAATCCCCTACAATAATACACTGATCATTAGGGCATTCCATTAACAACCTATTTACGGACGAAAAGAAGTTGTTTAATTGATTCGAAAAAGACAAACCTAGGTTTTGACTACACAAGTAAAGTACACAAATATGGAGATTATGTTGAAAAGTGTTAGTAGATTTAAATGTAATTGTTATCCACAGATCTTCCGCACTGGAGTTGTATTCAGGTTTGGGAGTAACAATTAAGTCACGGCGGACGGCAATTAATACACCTCCTCCCCTAGTCTGACCCGTTAAACTGTAATCACGGTCACGACGAAATACTATGTAACGGCTATCAAATAATTCTGAATCTAAAATACTATCTAACAACCAAGATTCAGTGATCATAATAATATCATGTGAACTCAAACATACATTACGATAAAAAATATTTGTTTTAGTACGAAGACCCCGAGCATTTTGATAATAGATTTTGAGTATTTTTGTATCTAACATAATTTACAACAAACGACCAATGATTGAATAGGTATTAGGATATAAAAAGTTATAGCTTTTTTATGCATCACACTCCAGGTAAGAGTAGGAAAATAATAAGTAAGAAACACCACAAACATAAATGTTAAAAGTGTGTAGATAAACAAATGCAAAATACAGCAAGCTAATCGCATAAAAAAGAAGCGCAATATTAAATTTGAACGAGTGCAAAAAGGATAGTCATCTATCAACGGACATGTCTTTAGTACAATAATTGAACAATAGCTGTACGACCGCGACCGATAAGCAGGTAGCAAGCAAGCGGTTCCCAAACTCAGAAATGAGTATTCGGGGGTGAAAGTTTTATATAAAATTATTGATATAATATATAATTTGTATAAAAACCAGTAACTGTAGTAAACTAAACAAGCCGTTATACTAGAATTAAGATATAAAGTTATAGGTAATAATATTAATAAATACAAGAGTCTATATAATATATGAAACAGATGGTTAAACAGTTTAACATTAAATACGTGCAATAAAAAACATACTAAACTATTTTGTTTAAATCTCTTTCCTTTGTTATTCTTTGAACAGGAGACTTTTCGTTCTTGCGTATGTGAATCTTACAGAACTTGACCCAGACGTATTGATAGGATTTTTGCTTAGCGATCTCTTTTACCCTGGTTAGAAGTTTTTTTAACTCGGGAACAAGATGATCATTAATATATATTAACCGGTCTTCACCACTAAAACCAATATCACTTGCTTTCGTGTGCTTCCGAGTTCGTGCCGTGGCGACGAATTCTTCTTTAACATAACGATTTATAAAACTAACTATGATCGACTTATCTTTAGAGCCATGAGAAGGAATTCGAGCAATATAATTGATCTGACTTCTTGGAAAAGTATAGCCAATAACTTTCGAGATATTTTCCACTATGTTAAACAAATTTTCATTTGATTTGAGAGGAACACCCTTAATCTCCACGTTGTTCAAACGAGACCACTGTTCTCTGTTCATGTTATCACTCTTAATCGACTCGACATCTTCAGAATAAGCAACCTGACACTGTTGAAGTTTTTGCACTTGATTTTCAATATATTTGACTTTTGTGTCCAAGTTTTCCAATTTGTTGCTGTTGAATTCCAAGGATGTTTTAAGGTCGACAATGTCATTTTTGATGGATTTGATGTCATCCAGAATTTCGGGTAGCTTGGAGAGCTGAGATTTAATGCTGCGTACCTCTGACAGAATCATGTCAAGTGATACAGATTCATCTGTAATAACTTCAGACGATTTAATAGACATTGGGCTTGCAGAAGATAACCTACATTTAGGACACGTCCATGCAGCTCTTCGTTCCGTACCAAGTTTCCGATAGCCAGCTTCAGATATTGACGCACAGGAGAAGTCTAAATTACGATTACAACCATTGCAAAACACTCCATCAGAAAAATTAGCTTTACAACCGTCGCACTTCATTTCCGTTAATTTTAATTGAGACTACAAAGATTGAGAACCACAGGAAACTACGTTTATAAGTAAGAACACGTGTTGATTAGACTAGCGCGTGAAGTAAACTGATTTGCAGACATTTACCCATGCTATGTCTTCGCCATGGAGTTTGAGATTGGGTATTTTGCCGGTTAGCTTTCCCATCTTCATAGCTTGTGTTTTCCCGACATTTACCGACAATCTCCATTTTTCTAGCCAATTTTGCAGTTGACCGAGGGCTATCTGTAGCTTTTGTACTGCATGTCTTGCGTTTAGTGAAGTACTAATGTACGCGGCATCATCTGCGTACAGTGCCAGTTTGGTGTTATCTGGCACTGGGATGTCATTCGTATAACAGGTATATAGTGTGGGTGAAAGGCAACTTCCTTGCGGGACTCCTGCTCTCATAATATGTTCTGTAGACAGTAGGCCTTCCACCCTCACCTGGAATCGGCGTTCATGGAGGAAAGATGAGATGACGCGTACTATTCGTCTGGGTATTTGGAGTTCTGTTAGTTTAAAGACTAGCCCAGCATGCCAAACCCGATCAAATGCTTTCTCCATATCTATGAAGACTGAGACTGCACTTTCCCTCTTATTTATGGCCGCTGTGAGTAGGTGTAACACTCTGGCTAGTTGTAGCGTCGTGCTATGTTCTGATCTGAAGCCAAATTGTTCCTTTCTTGGGGTAAAGTGCAGATCAATTTGGCGTAGGAGGAGTCGCTCAAAGATTTTAGAGATTGTCGGTAAAAGTGTGATTGGCCTGTAGCTTGATGGTAGCAATATGTTCTTGCCTGCTTTGGGTAGCATAATTATATGCCCAATTTTCCAGTTTCTAGGGAAATGCCCTGTTCTCATTATACCATTGAACAGTCTTGTCCAAGCGGCAATGGTACAACGAGGCATTTGTCGTAGTGCCAGGTTGGTGATCTGATCCGCTCCTGGTGCTTTTTTTGGTTTGGCTTGGTTAATTTCCCTTTGGACTTGCTGCGGTGTGAAGACGATGGGGTCCTCTTCTGCCGGCAGTGTCTGCTGTAAGTACTCCATCAGGAAGTGCTCTATCTGTTGGGCGTGCTCATTGTTAATGACTGGATTCAGACAGAATTGTTGCTCCAGATGCCCCGCAAATATTTCCGCACGATCTGCAGCTTGGTATCTGACGTTACCATCGGGGTGTCTGAGTGGTCTAATCGGTTCTTTTAACCGAGAGAAGTGACGGCAGAGCTTATGAAGCGACGACCAGTCGTTGCTGGCATCCTGGATTCTTTCTTCCCAAAGCTGAGTGTTGTATGATTCTATTTCTGCCTTCACCCTCTCAGCAAGTCGGTTTAATCGACATTTCTGGTCGGGGCATCTGGTGCTTTGCCAGGTTTTCCTCAGTTCACGTTTCTCCTGGATGAGCTTCTTAATCCTCCCGGGTAGTGGCGGGCGGGCACTTCTAGATGGTACTTCTTTAGAGGCTGCCTTCATGGCTTCAGTCACTCTCCTCTGCAGGTCTTCCGCTAGATCATCCACGTCCTCTGCCCTGGTAATGGGTCGAGTGATCGTGGACTACTCCAGCTCCCGGTGGAAGACCTGCCAATCTGTTACGGCTCTCGGCGTATATGGTCGTAATCGTACTGGCTCTTGCTCGTACACCATAAGTAGCGGTTGGTGATCGGATAGCGTATGATAATCAAGCGTTTCGATCGTGAGTTGGCTGAGAGGCACCCCTTTGACCAGGGCGAAGTCTATGACATCTGGACAATGCGACACCACTTCGGAGTAATGAGTTGGGGCTTCAGGCCCAATCGCATGGTAATTCTGCGCTTCTATATATCTCATGAGCTTCCTGCCTATACTGCAGGTGTAATTGGAATTCCAGGATATATTTCGGCAGTTCCAATCACCCGCAGCGATTACTGATGCTTCCGAATTCATGATCAGTTGAATATCTTGCGTGTCCAATTGCCCAGCAGGGCGGTAAGTAGCAAATAGCCTCAGGTCCGTGCCGTTGGTATGGATGTCTATACCAAGTGCTGATATCTTATTGGGTTGTGTTGGAGGTGCTAACTGATGCACTACTCTATTTCTTACAATCACAGCCAACCCACGATAGTAGTGAGACCCGCAATGTTCGTCTTTCCTATATGATTTGTAGCCTGGTAAATTAAGCCTCTCTGCCGTCAATGTTTTGCTCCGAGAGCATCATCTTCAGAGGCGTGACCTTATCTTTGAGGCCACGGGCATTCCAGACTAGTATCCTTGTAGGTCTACTTGCCATAAATTTGGAGCAGTTCGGTCATGCCCTTAAGGATGACCGTCACCGGATCCAATCCCTCACGTAAGGTCCCCAGCACATCTTGGAAGATTTGGATAGCCTTCTCCAAGACCGCCAATCTTCCTTCGTCCGGGGACCTTTGGGATACTGCTTTCTGTGTTAGATGCTCGCTCTCCAAGGTGGAGGGAGCCGACTCTTTCACCTTGGGAAGGGTAGCGTCATTCTCCTTTCCCTCTGGTTTCTTAGCCTTGGACTTCCTGGGTTTCCGTGATTTTTTGGCCTTCGGTGCTGGACCTCTGGGCTTGGGGTCATTCGCCTTCGCCATCAGCGTAGTCGCCTCGCCTTCCGTTTGCCGCTGGGTCAGGCCACCCTCAGGTTTGGTTTTGGGCCGTTCTCTTTCTGTTGCAGATTGCTGGTCATCCAGTTTCTTAGGAATGGGGGCAGACGTGATTGCCACTGTGCCGGCTTTTTTATTCCTTGCTTCCCTTTTAAAAATTGGGCAACTGATATTGTTGGCCGTGTGCGGGCCTTCGCAGTTGGCGCAAGTCGGGGGTTCCTCTTTGGGACGGGGGCATTCACTCGCTCTGTGTTCACCGCCGCATCTGACACATCGTTGTGGCCTGTGGCAGTTATGTGACGAGTGTCTGAACTGCTGGCAGCGGTGACACTGGGCTGGGCCTTTTTTTCCCCTCCAGGCTTCAATTTTAACCCCTGGCATAAATAACAATTCGTTTATTGCATATATGTCAGGGAGTGTATTAGGCTTGCGTTTTATTATTGCCATAAATATGCAACCAGGACGTCCAGCTCTAGCCCTTATCGGTCGCACGTATTCCGCCTCGTGCCCGTATTCTGCTAGGTCTTGTATTATTTCTTCAGGTTCTGTTTCCGCAGGTAACCCGCGGATTGCCACCTTGACGCTCCGTTCCTGTGGTAACGAATAACAAAACCATGAGATAGTTTCAATCTTCTCTAAATCAGTGAAGTATCTTTGAATGATACGGTATTCCAGTTCCTCTTTTGGAGTGAAACGTACTCCTCTACCATATGGGCGTGCGTTTGGTGCTCTTCCTAGTTTGGCTTTGATCTCCCTAAAGTGGAAGGTCCAATTAGGGAGATTCTCGACCACCAGGGGGGGGTATCTCCCCTTAGGGGGGTCTGTAGGTTTGTCCGTTTGTGTATTTGTTTGTGTTTCTGTAGGCAATGTGCCTTCTGTCGTTTGGGTTGTTGTTGCAACTATTGTTGCAAATGAGGGTTGTGTAGGGGATAGAGCGGCAGGAACGCATTGTCGCTTTGGCAGTTCATCCTCTTCGGGTTCATCCTCTTGATCGCGTTTTCTACACATAGGTGTTGTGGCGGGTGGTAATGAGATCGGAACCACCTCCGCCTGGGCAATGGCCTCTGCTTCCTCTACCGTGGTTGGGGCGTCACTTAATCCGGCAGCTGTAAGCTCTGCTCGCTTATCTTCCAGGTGCTTGGCCATTGCCTGGAGGAGATCTTTTCCCAGAAGATTAGTTTTGGCCAATCTAGCAACAAGTATATAGTCTTGTTCTAGTAGTGTTCTTGGCGATCTCTTGGGTGATACTTTAATAGGTGCAGGCGGTGCACCCATCTCTGTATCCGTGGTGGCTTGTGTGTCGGTGTCTTGCTGCTTGTCGGTATCACTATCGCGATGCGCGACGGATTCGGTTTCGCGGCGCGTAACGGACGCGCTATCGCGGCGCGTAGCGGGCGCGATGTCGCGGCGCGGGACGGTCGCGCTTACGCGGCGCGGGTCGGTCGCGCTGTCGCGGCGCGGGTCTGTCTCGCTGGTTCGGCGCGAGGCTGTCGCGCTTTCGCGGCGCGGGTCGGTCGCGCTGTCGCGTCGCGGGTTAGTCGCGCGTTCGCGGCGCTTGGCTATCTCAACGCAAGTGGCGGACGTATCGCTTTGCGCGGATGTATCGCGGCACGTGTCGCTGCTCGCGGAGGATCCGCGGCGCAATGACGATTCGCGAGAAGTCGACGGTCGCGGGATAAATTCTCTCGCGCGACGTTCAAAAGGCCTACGGTGTAACCGCGGGTCCTTAGGTGGGCTCTTAACTAGTGCCGCCGTTGAGGCAGGCACTTCAGTTAGGACCGCCTTCGATGTAGAGGGCCCGACGGATGTCGCCATGGGCAGTCTGGGTTGTGCCGCCTCTCGAGGAGATGGCTTGGTTTGCACCGCCTTTGGAGAGCGGCGTCCGGTGTGTGCCGCCTTTGGTGGTGACGCGGGCGGTGTTTTCAGGTAAGTCTCCCGAGGCGCAGGTGTGCGCGGTTTGCGCGGCGTAACTTTTTCCCAGCCGGACATTTCATCAACGTCCGACTCGGAGCTGGCCCGCGCTCTCGGTGCAGCTGGCTGTCTGGTCGGCATGCTGGTTATCTCTTTCTGGCTCTGCGGGGAGCCGCGGGTAAATTTCTGGTTACCCTCCATCTTCTTTGTATTTTTATTTTTGTGTGAGGGTACACACAAAAGTAAAATAAAATCGGAGCACTTCGCGACCGTAATCGGCGGCTGCAAAAACAGCCGCCGAGACAATCTTGCGTAGAGGCACTCCCCTCACTGGTTGTTTCTCATTTGTTTTCCAAAGAAAGCAATGAGAAATCACTATATCACTTATACGGTCCGAACGAAATTATTACATACGAGACGTCTCTTATGTATCGCACTCCGAGCTATCCATGAGTCGCGCGCGAAGCTATCGCTCAATATATAGAAAATTTCAAGGATATTCCCACCCTCCATACGTTTTCATGATTTTGGAGTGGGGGGTGCGCAAACGGCTCAGTCGCTCTTCACCTCCTACGAACAACACAAGTCTCTGACGAAAAAACGATACGTTATTAACATGGATGCAGCATCCGAGGCGTACTTGATCAATTATATCACCGACTACGATGCAGTGGTAGACTCTTTGATGGAAATTGATCACTTTGGTTTCTTCGCATGCCCATCGAACGACGTGCACTGCGAGATGCCGCGCGTCGCCGAATGCGAGGACGGCGGCGAGGACGACTACCACCCGGCCAAGGCGTTCCTCAGACGCCTCGTTCACAATCAACGTTCGTACATGGCATGCGTGTCCTTTCCGGACGTGCGAGGAGGGCGTGTCTGTCACGAATGCAACTATTTTCCCGTAATGATCGGCTCGCGCTTGGACAGAATGCTGTGCGGCGGATGCGATGCCAACGAAGAAGACTCTACCGAGGTTCTTTCATCGCCACCGTCTTTTCCTCCTCCTCCTTTTCCGCCGGGGAGTCTGTACTGTAACAGACGCCTCCGTCGCTTGCTGCGCGGGTATTTTATAATGCGAGGACAGGTGGTCAACATGCCGTACCTCTTGACAAATAATCGCGAAAAGGTACACGTGCAGAAGCAACAGAGGCGTCACTAGGCCGCCGTCATCTTTGTGTACAACGCCACGGAACGCGGCAGTGTGTTCAAAAAGTGGCACCACCTGCCCCAGCTCATGTTCCGGTACCAACACGCGAAAGAACACTATGGCTCCCAGATCACGACAGCGTTCGACCCGCGGCTCGCGCTCGACGTGTCACCGCGCCACCTAACCGTGTGCGATCTGTGGATTCTCTATAATCTGGTACACGCCCCCAAAACTCCGATCGATTTTGAAAACAAAATTATTCTGTCACCGGCGGTGATGCTCAAGAGCTTGCTCGCGAGGACCGTAGTCAAGGGCAAGAAGAGGAACGTGGGCCAGATGCATCGGTGCGTGCGTGAGGGTCTCTTTTCCTATTTCCTCTCACAGACTGCCAAGTATTACGGCGCCAAGACGAAGCGGTCGTCGCAACAGCTGGTGTCGCTCGAATTCAACAACCTGTACCGGCGGCCCGACGCCACTCAGATCGGCGCCTCGGTCGCGTCCTTTTACCAAATGCTCCGCCCCCTAGGCAGATATGTCATGATTAACAAGGGGTTCCCCGACGACCCCAAGGGTTTTCTCTGCCACTACGACGTCAGCTGCAATATTGATAATTTCGCCAAAACGATGGCTCTGGTGCCCGACGTGCGGGTGCTGTGCGCGCCGCACGGCGTTCACGAGACGATTCTTTCCAAGCTGGAGTGCGCCACGCCCGAGGTCCGTGTAGAGTCGGTGACGGGGACGCCGCCGCGAGCCCTACCAGGCCACATTTTGCTGTTGGGCTTGCTGCCCACGCGCTATTTCCTCGCGATCGAGAAAGACGAGCCGACGTCGCGCCGCCACGCCAAATTCATGACCCTCTTTTATCGTTTGAAGTGCAAGGTCGATTCGTGCGTCGAGGTACAGTTCGACGAGCGTCTGAGCCGCGTGTCCGTCGCCAGCATCAACGGCACTCCATTGAAACGCGTCGACCTCGCGCCGTTCGGCCAGCGCGCACTCCATCTGACGCATTGGGAGCTCCGCGTACTGTTCCCGTCGGTGTACGCTTCGCGGTCGCTCACCTGCTTGAGCCTGTTGGCGGCCCCTCTCAAACTGCACCACCAATATGAGAGCATCAGCGCCATGTCACAGCTGCGATCGCGGGCGACGAGTGTGAGTACGGCGCATCTGTTCTCGCTCGCCACTAACAGTCTGGCGGGCGTGTATGTGTGCGAAGACGGCCAGCTGCCGCAGTTTGAGGGTGCGGCGCGGTGCGACAAGCTGGCGCCGTTCGACAGAGAGACGTTTCGTCTCAAGACGCTCTTCTGCACCTCGCCAATGCTCAACGAGGACGCGTATGCGGTGAACGAACGGCTCAATTTCAACTTGCTCATCAAGAACAAGTACGACCTCACTATGCTGCACCACGAGGGGCAGGTTGTGATCCGCCACCGCCCTCCGAACAACAAGATCCGCCAGAATGTCGATGCCGGCGAAGCAGGTCGCCGGCGCGACGTCCTGATCGTGACTCTGGCGACCGTCTACTCGCCGCGGCCGATCGTCCTCCCTTGGAGTTCCAAGCTATCCCTGATGGAGGTCGACAAGTACGTGTACGTGGTGTACAAATCCTTTGCGCACGTTAGCCTGTTGGATGTGAGTTTGAACGCGATACGACGAGAGTGCGCATCTCGCGCGTGAACTTGGACGTGTACATGCTGTTGGAGTTAGAGTACCGCGTGCCTCGCTACGACGGCATGAAACTGAGTAATTTGAGCGGTCAAAAGGGGCTGTGCGTGTTTGCCAACTTGGACAAGTATAAGGTTGGCGGTGTCGTACCCGACGTGCTCGTGTCGGCGTTCAGCGTGCTGTCGCGGCGACCGCTGATACAACTCAAGGAGTGGGCCACCAACACGGTGGCGTAGTCGGATGACGGCCGAGCTCGCATCGGCGCGCGCACCTATTACCTTTTGAAGAACCAGTCGAGCGAGTTTAAAACCCACTGTTACATGAAACTCGACAAGCTGACGCGCATAATCATGATGCTCAACGACCTGAACGTGACCATCTACCTCAAATCGCAAGAGTCGGAAC
Source organism: Apodemia mormo (assembly GCA_036924255.1). Classification (NCBI taxonomy): domain Eukaryota; kingdom Metazoa; phylum Arthropoda; class Insecta; order Lepidoptera; family Riodinidae; genus Apodemia; species Apodemia mormo. Next base: position 4,688,199 of record JAUPFN010000032.1, read on the forward strand.
CCGTTCCGTTTCTGGGTGCGCACCGGGTGCGTTTCATCTTTGATCTGTACCGAACGCTACGGGTGCGGTACGTCTGGTGCGACGGATCCACCACCACCGACAACAACGACGGTGACGACAAGGGAGAGGAGCGAGAGACCCGCCGTGCCAACAGAGCTCGCGATTTTTGGCTGGGCCGCTTGGCGACTGCGGCGCCGCGCCTCTCCTACGTCGACGATAGTGATAATCGTGACTTAGGAAGTGACGACTGCGACGACTCGAGTGTTTCGGCGGATCCTCACAGTCCAGTGGGAAAAAAGTTCAAGAGTTCAGTGTGTATGACGTGAATTTAAAAACTGCCGCCGGCTATGTTGCGGTTGCCGCGCACGGCTCATGCCGCCGGGCTCTGTGGATCCACCGTTTGGCTCTCATACAACAACGGCGGCACCTGAATAGTTATACCGTCGATCCCGGGTGGCATTCGCAACCACCTATTGAAGCGCACTTCTACAGGTGCTTTGTTGATCAAAATCCAAGATTTCTCGTCCCCATCGACATTATCTTTGCCTTCGTCGTCGTCGTCGTCGTCGTCGTCGTCGTCGTCGTCGTCGTCGTCGTAGTCGCCGTCATCTCTAGTGAGCACGATGTGAGGGTGTTTCATGTAGATGGGTTCCAACTTGATCCAATATTCTATCGCCGAACACAGGTCACCGAGCGTTGCCTTTGAGTCGTTGCCGAAGAACGGGAACGTGGTGCGATGATGGAGCGTGTCGCCGAGTTTCAAGTAAATAAACGCTTTAAACATATTGTACATCTTACTAAAATTGGATAATAAAATCATTTTAAATGACATCTTCTTTTTATTGTGTTGTGAAACTTACACTATACATATACTATTGCTATAATAAAAACATGATATTAGGCATCCTTTGGGAGGAGAAATGGCAAACCGGAAACCGGAAGTCGGGAATCGTAATATATATTTTGTAAATTATTTAAGGCAGGCGTCAGGGCTCAGTTAATTCTAATACTTTAAAATGGACAACTGCCGTATTAGAAGTGAGTCGCGCGCGAATCTGTCACTCAATATATAGAAAATTTCAAGGTTATCCACACCCTTCATACATTTTCATAATTTTGGAGTGGGGGGTACGAAAACGGCTCAGTCGGTCCTCAACTACGAAGAGCAATACATGTCTCTGATGAACAAAACGAAAAGTCATATGAAACACATCACGAGCTCACGGGCACGTCCCTTGGGCGACTAAGGCGGCGCCCAAGCAACGTATTCCCAAGCAGGATTAAAGTTGGTCTCGCTGCGGTCCCTGTCTTCTCGCCTGTATTCTCGGAGCACGGGCGGCCCACGTCGCCTTGCTAAGGCGGCGCCTATGAAACGTACTCTCAAGCAGGATTAAAGCCGGTCTCGCTGCGGTCCCTGTCTTCTCGCCTGTACTCTCGGAGCACGGGTGATCCGCGTTTCAGTGAACCCATGTTCGCTCCGGTGCAAATCCCTTGTTTATAACTACACGTTCGGGTTGAGGGTTGCGGCTACCCGCCACCTTGATAGACCGTTCTAGTCACGACAGACTCGTATCCTACTGCGGCAACCGACAACGCACAGGAAGGTGTGGACCCGGGCCACAGTCGGCAGTGCGCGCCGACGTCAAGGGTCGTTCGATGAATTGTGAAAGTTGCACTATACATGATATAATTTTGATGCAAAAAAACATAATATCGGGGATCGTTTGAGGGGAACGGCAAGCCATAAGTGCTCCGGTGTAAACCCTTAGTTTATACTACATATGAAACACATCACGAGCTCACGGACACGTCGCTTGGGCGGCTAAGGCGGCGCGCAAGCAACGTATTCGCAAGCAGGATTAAAGTTGGTCTCGCTGCGGTCCTTGTCTTCTCGCCTGTATTCTCGGAGCACGGGCGGCCCGTATCAGATGAACGAAACAACAAGTATATGACGTCATCACGATACACTACCTAAAGCCGTCGTAATGACGACGGCTAAAGCCGTGCAAATGCAACGTACTCGTAAGCGGGATTAAAGCCGGTCTCGCTTCGTTCCTTGCCTCACCGGTACTCTCGGAGCACGGGCGGCTCGCGTCGCTGCGAACGTATGTTCTATCTATCACCTCACATACTTTGAGTCGCACTGCGGCAACCGACATCGCACATCTAGGAATGTACTCGAGTCACAGACGGCAGCGCGTATTCCCATGTTAATCAGGATTAAAGTCGGTCTCGCTGTGTTCCTTGTCTCAACAGTACTCTCGGAGGACGAGCGGCCCGCGTCTATGTGAACCCATGTTCTATCTAGCATCTCACAGACTTTAAGCCGCACAGCGCCAACTGACAACACACATGTAGAAGTGGACCTGGGCCACAGTCGGCAGCGCGCACCCCCATGTAAAGCAGGATTAAAGCCGGTCCCGTTGTGGTCTTTGCCCCGACTGTACTCTCAGAGTACGGGCGGCCCACGTCGATCGCGCGCAAACTCATGCCGGCCATAAAACTGCCGCTGCCTACCGCCGCAAAGAGCAAGCAGGATTAAAATCGGTCTCGCCGCGGTCACAGAGCACGGGCGGCCCACAGTCGCTTCGAACCCATTTTTTATCTATCACCTCACATACTTTGAGTCGCACTGCGGCAACCGACATCGCACATCTAGGAATGTACCCGAGTCACAGACGGCAGCGCGTATCCCCATGTTAATCAGGATTAAAGCCGATCTCGCTGTGTTCCTTGTCTTAACTGTACTCTCGGAGCACGGGCGGCCCTCGTCGCTGTGAACCCATGTTCTCTCTAGCATCTTACAAACTTTGAGACACACTGCGACAACCGACATCGCACATGATGAAGGGTGAAAGAGTCGTTCAATGACATGATAAAATTTGCACTATGTCATATACATACTATTGCTGTAATAAAAACATAAAGGTCATCGTTTGAGGGGAACCGGAAGTCGGGAATCGTAATATATATATTTTAAATTATTTTAGGCAGGCGTCAGGGCTCAGTTAATTCTAATACCTTAAACATGGACAACTGCCGTATTAGAAGTAAGTCGCGCGCGAAGCTATCGTTCAATATATAGAAAATTTCAAGACTATCCCCACCCTCCATACAATTTCATGATTTTGGAGTGGGGGTCCGAAAATAGCTCAGTCGCTCGTCACCTACGAAGAGTGACACACGAATCAGATGAACGAAACAACAAGCATATGACGTCATCACGATACACTACCTAAAGGCGTCGTGATGACGACGGCTAAGGCGGTGCAAATGCAACGTAATCATAAGCGGGATTAAAGCCGATCTCGCTGCGTTCCTTGTTTCGCCTGTACTCTCGGAGCACGGGCGGCCCGCGTCTATGTGAACCCATGTTCTATCTATCACTTCACATACTTTGATTCGCACTGCGGCAACCGACATCGGACATGTAGGAATGTACCCGAGTCACAGTCGGCAGCGCGTATCCCCATGTAAAGCAGGATTAAGGCCGGTCCCGCTGCGTTCCTTGTTTCACTGGTACTCACGGAGCATGGACGGTCCGCGTCGCTGCGAACCCATGTTCTATCTAGCATCTCACAGTCTTTGCGTCACACTGCGCCAAACGAATACACACATGTAGGAATGTACCCGAGTCACAGTCGGCAGCGCTCGCCCCCTCCCCCATGCAACGTACTCGCAAGCAGAATTAAAGTCGGTCTCTCTGCGGTCCTTGTCTCACGCGTAGGTTCATGCCGGCCGTAAAACTGTCGCTGCCCACCACCGAGATTATCGGCGTCATGCTGAGCGGCGTATGTGTGTTTCTGTTCGACGTGGATGAGTGGGCGAAATTAATTACTCAGTCCGGTTTTAGTCGGGCAAACGTCAAAACGAAAGACAAGTCATATGATTAATCAGTGTCATTTGTTTGTTTCAGGTAAGTGTCCAAACAGTCACATGTATGAATACGGGTAAGATTATTTAAAGAAATGAGTTCATTTTTATTCATGTTTTATTATAAAACGTGAATAAAAACGAAAAAATAATCACACTGGTACTGGTGTAGCCCGCCCTCTTCAACAAAAAGTGTTTGTAATTTTAACAATTCACATGCGGTAGGATGAGAAAAAATACACTGTAGGGATGGCGTTGAAAATGATAACACGGCTGTTGAGTAAATACTGATTTATTATAATTAGAGTACACATTTATACATTGTTGTACAGTCATACCTCTAGTTAGTAAAATATAGAAATGATTATAGATAAATATATAATATACCTCACACCTCCCCCGTAGAAAGAAAAAAAATACAATACATGTGTGTATTTTTTTTTTTACTTACAGTTTTGCAATAAAAAATGAATACAAATGTAATATTATATAATGATATTTAAACAATTTTACATTGTGTTAAAGTAATATTACAAAAATTACGAATAAAATAGAAGGTTAAAATATGACGATTTTAATATTGTTTACACATAAGAGAACAATTATAATCTAATTCAAATATACGTGTATATAAATGATTACACACTCTAAGAGTTGTTATTGTATAGATAAATTGAGGTATCTATCAACGAGTACCTATCGTGATAGGAATGTCATTGAAGACATATAACTTTCAACAGTGAATAAAACACCCCTTGTCTAATACGTATTACAATTGACAAAGTTGTATCATTATTATTATTATACATAATAAGGCTTTGTTCTGTTTTTATGTACTGTATCAGATTTTCCATTGATTTCGATTTCAACGTTTGGCGATATGTATCTTATTACCCTATAAGTTCCTGAGTACAAACTTGATAGTTTATTGCCTGTTTCGTTCTTTAGTAACAATTGGTCATTAGGCTTATAAGTTGTCGAATTAACATAAGTATCATAGTAACATTTTTGAATTAATTTGCTGTTTATTAAATTGTTACGAGCTTCATTTTGTGATGCTTGTAACCTGTATTTCAATTCAAGAGGGTAATTATCGTGATTATATAACGGCTCTACGGTACTGGACAAGTTACTAGGCAAATGACATTTTTTGCCATATACTAATTCAAAGGGAGTAAATTTTGTTGATGAATTTACTGAGGTGTTGTAAGCAAAGCACCAAAAGGGAAGCCACGTACTCCATGTTTCAGGTCTTTTTTCACACTGAATACGTAAAAGCACCGATAGACTTTTGTGTGAATTTTCTAGTGATCCTATGCTTTGATGATGGTAAGCTGTAGAGTTTATCTTTTTAATATTAAGCAAGGTACATACCTCTTTCATGGTGTTACCCATGAACTCTGTCCCTCTATCTGTGGCTATTTCTTTCGGGACGCCGTGTTGAAGTACAAAGTTGTTGACCAATGCACGTGCTACTTCTGCTGATGACTTTGAGACTAGTGGATATGCACATACATACTTTGACAATTCGCATTGTAATGTTAGAACGTATGAATAATTGTTATCGTCTTTATCTAGCGGCCCTACTAAATCTAAAAATATTTTCTCAAATGCTGTATGCGCGGTAGACGTGATAACCATTGGTTCTTTTATTTGTACTGTAAATTTTTGTTTTTGGCAATCGGGACATTTCTTTACATACGTTTTTACATCTAGTTCAAGTCCAGGCCAGAAATAATATTGGCGAATATTATTTATCATTCTTCTAATTCCCGCGTGCCCACTACTGGGCAAAAGATGGAAATCATTGAGTATCACTTTTATATCATCTTTACTACTAATGCGTTTAACGTCTTTTATTATTATTAATCTAGGACCCATCCAATCCTCACGGCTTTTTATTTCAGTGACTAGTTTCTCAATGAAAACATAATTTGTTTTATTTTTCAAAAAGTATACTTCATCTATATGCATTTCATTACAAAAATGGCTCAGTTCTCCAGCAAATTCTTCTCGAGTAATTTGCGAATGGGAAGACGGTTTTATGTATATAGTTTTCTTACTTTCTACGTAAATAAAAATATTGGTTTATTTACATATATGATTTTCTTTTATTAACTTTTGCATATCCTTACGGTCAATAAATCTTAATTCTACTACTCCTTTGGGCCTATTATCCACTTCAATGAGTTTTGGTTGGTTGAGAAATTGATCTTCAGGCAATGTAATATCAGTGGAAGGCATGGTGTTCAATTTTTGTTTCTGTGCCCTTGTCATTACGCATATGTTTTCATTTATTTCTTGTAACTCTTTTGAAGTTAAAGTGAGTCGCGATAGAGCGTCAGCAGCTACATTGTCTTTACCTTTTACATACACTAACACGAAATCGTATTCTTCAATTATAAGCTTGAATTTAAGAAGCCTGCTTGAGGGATCTTTGTGACTAAACAAATAAATTAGTGGTTTATGGTCTGTGATTATTTTAAAAGTGCGCCCATACAAATATGGTATGAAGTGCTTCACAGCCCAAACTATGGCAAGAAGCTCTTTCTCAATGGTCGGGTAATTCTTTTCACTCTTATTAAGGCTTCTACTTGCGTACGCAACCGGACGCCCGTCGGAGTTTGATAAAACAGCACCTATCGCAAACCCGGATGCATCTGTTTGTAGAACAAATTGGTTTTCCTCAGAAAAATCGGGATATTGAAGAAGTGGCGGCGATGTCATGCTATCTCTTAAAATTTCAAATGATTTTTGGCAGTGAGGATGCCAAGTGAATTTTGCGTTTTTCTTACACAATTGATTCAAATAGTAAGCTTTTTCGGCAAAATTTGGTATAAACTTACGATAATAATTTGCGAAGGCAACAAAACGCCTTACCTCATCTACGTTTTTCGGTACTGGATAGTTTTTTATCATGTTAATTTTTGCGGGGTCTGGCAAAACACCGTTACTAGATACGATATGCCCTAAATAAAGTTATTTTGTTCGTAAAAAGTTGCATTTAGATGGATTTAACTTTAAATTTATTCGCCTTAGTCGTTCGAATACGTCTATAAGATTTTTATTATGATTAGATATAGATTTTCCTAGAACTATAAGATCGTCGAGATACAGAAGGCATTTATCATACGTTAGACCGGACATCGCTAAAGTCATCATGCGTGAAAATGCGCTAGGGCTGATTTTGAGGCCCATAGGCATACGAGTCATCTGGAATTGCCCTGAACAAAAGGCTGTAAATTTTCTACTATCTTTATGCAAATCAACATTATAAAATCCTTGGTTTAAATCTAAATGACTGAAGTAAACACATCCTGACAACGAATCTAAGATTTCTGATATGTTGGGCAAGGGAAACTTATCATCTTGAATACAATTGTTTAGTTTTCGATAGTCTATAACGAGCCGCCATTTCTTCTCTCCCGTCGGATCTAACTTTTTAGGGACAAGGAGTACGGGACTTGACCATTCACTGTTGCACGGTTCTATTATACCCTGCTGCAAAAGTTTATTTATTTGCTTATTTACTTCCTCCTTTTGTGAGTGCGGGAGTCGGTAAGGTTTTGTATATACCGGTGTAACGTTAGGCTTCAAATTAATCTTATGACTATATAATTCCGTTGAGGTCAATTTATCACCTTCCAGATAAAAAATATCTGCATATTTCGCACAAATTTTCTCTATGAGTAATCTCTCATCGTTACTAAGATGATTTAACTGAAGTACGGAGAATAATTTTTTCACGCGTTCTGCATTATTATGAGATTTGTGAAAGGAACACACATCGTAATCCTTAGCTTTATGTATAATCGGGTTAATGTTGTCTAAAGTTAAATCATTTTCAGTTGTAATAATGATACGAATTGGAAACATCCCATTTACCGGTTTAATTAACGCGCTAGCTATAAAGACGCCTTCGCTCAATTGGGATGTACAAATAACACTTTCTTCGGTTTCATAAGTATGTAACATATGAACAGATTCACATCTCGCATGTATAGTTATACCTTTATTAGGAAAATATAACGGCAAAGAGATCTTCACATTATTATTCCATAACAATAACATGTTGTTACCAAAGTTTAATATTGATTTATATTTGTTTAGAAAGTCATTACCAATTATGCCACTTGTCTTACAAGGTAATGATTGAAAAACATAGAACTTATGTTTCAACATTTGGTTCTTAGAATATAAATGTAAATAAACGTATCCAATTGGTTGGACTTTGCCTCCTAGGTCAATGACGTACATGTTATGTTTATGGATTGGAATTTTTTGATATAATACATGTTTATAATTGAGTTCTGAAATAGATGCGCCGGTATCAATTAACCAACTATATTTGTAGTGGTTTCTGCCGTGTAAAAATATGGTACATGAGTTATCGATACTGAAAATAACTTCTTTAGTCTCGAAAAAACTGGTTATCAGTTTCTAAATTTTCCGTATTATCTGATTCCGTAGTTGCTAAAGTATGTATGTGCGAGTCGTTAGAATTACCTCTACCTCGAGCCCTGAAGTAATTTTTGGTCGCAGCGCGGCTGGCCGAACCACCGCCCCGTTGTCGTCTCCAGCCACGTCCTGTGCTCCACTGCTGACCGGAAACGGTGTCGCGCTGCTCAGGAGCGCCGTGGACCGCAGCTGTGGATGGCATACCTCTGTGAGGAACTCTGCCATGAGTGTAGCCGTAGCCCCTGAAATTATTTTTATAGGAATTATAGCGGTTTAAATACATGACATCACCTGAAGTAGATGGGGAACTGGTCTCTTCGTCTACAGCTGCTTGCACAGCATCCTTTAGTGAAGTATAATTTCTTGCAGATATTAAAGTGCTCAATCTCCGGTTTCTTAACCCTTCTGCAAAGCTTTTGATAGCTTGTTTTTCGTTTATTGGTATTAAAATTTTAAATACGTCTTCTTTGCCCTCCGACTGTGTGATTGTTAGATCTACAAACAATTCTGTAACCTGTCTACCAAACTCATCGATAGATAAGTCATTCTGTTTGGAATTATATAATTTACGCTGAATAGAAGTTGTGGATTTTTTTGGTAATAATTGGTTTTTCATGTCACAAAGAAGAGCGCTAACGCTGTCATAAGTAGAGCATAATTTTAACTTGGCGGCTTGTGATAACCTATTTTTTAAAACAAAATTTACTAACCTTTTTTGTGACTCGTCGTCCAACTCCGAGCTGTAGCAGTCGATCCCATCTATAAGTTTTTTAATGCTATCTTCATCATCAGATGAAACAGGCAATAAATTAATTGCTATCTTCAAATCAAATTTCGCCATAGTTGAAAGTTGTTTAGTCTGCACAGAACATAAATTTAAAATTTCTTTGTGTATAGAATCAAATTGCTCACACGTTTTCTTTATAAACAAATGTTCATCTTCCTTAATACTACCTTTAATATCCTCAATTTTCTCTAAAAATCTGTTATATTGAGTATATAAACTATCAACCTCTTGTAATTTGACTTGAATTATATGACCCGTACGTCTACTGGGTCCTATCTTTATCAGATATTTTTTTGAAAGAAAGAAAGAAAGAAAATATTTATTTGCAAGAATATGGGTGTTACAAGTTGTTAAAAATAAATTAAGTTACCGACATATTCTACCAATATATGGTGTGCAAATAATATCATTATATTACATTTCATTATATTATATTATATTACATTTAAAATTATAAATTGTATCGATTTTTCAGAATTACTACCGGATCGGAACGCGGCCACACACTGAGAAGATCCGGCGGAAGAAACTCAGCGGGCTGGTCTTTTTTTCTCTAATTTATGTTCTTGTTATAAATATACAAGGATGATTCCATATTACAAAGTTATTTTTATAATTACAAGTTTCATATTTTGAGTAATTATTTTTTTTTATAATTTACATAATGTTCACCATTTACAAAATTTTTACTACATTGAAATTTTTTTAAGAACAATTCAACAAACTTATATTTCTATCCATTAACATTTAATTTTATCGGCTAAAAATTCTTTAATATCATAATAAGTTTTATCTAACAGCAAATCAAACAACTTTTTGCGAAATTTATTTATAGGCAATGATTTAAGACTATCAGGAATATGATTGTGTATAATAATAGACATACAATACACATTTTTTGTAAAAATATTTAATTTTTGGTTAGGCACATATAATTTCTTACTATTCCTAAAATAAGAGTTACCAGTGACTTCAGCATTTGTTTTAAATAACTTTTGGTGCTTTTTTACAAATACGCATACCTCTAAAATATACAAACATGGTAAGGGAAGTACCTTAAGAGACTTGAAAAGTAGTTTACAGGAATGTAACTGATTAACACCACATATTTCTCGAATACATTTCTTTTGGACTCTAAAAATTCGTACCAATTCAACAGAATTTCCCCAAATAGGAATTCCATATTGTAAATTAGAAGAGACATATCCATGATATGCTAATAGGGAGGCTTTTGCGTCTCCTACTTCTCTTAGTCTTCTCAAGACATAGACAAATCTATCAATCTTATTACATAGAGATTCAATGTGTGCTTTCCAATTACAATTTTTGTCAATAATTATTCCTAAAAAGTTTGTATAATCTACATCATCTATATTTACTTTATTTAAAAATATATTTGTGTTTTTGGTAATATTACTGTGGTAGTTCTGAAATTCAATTAATTTTGTTTTAGTTACATTAACTTTTAAATTATTATTAATTAACCAGTCTG